>JAWQEG010008239.1:5000-34428 GCA_033782935.1 Petrolisthes cinctipes | reverse complement strand
GACAGGGACAGAGGAGAGATGACAGTGACAGGGATAGAGACAAAGGAGAGATGAGATGGCAGGGACAGAGTCAGAGGAGAGATAATTGATACAGAGACAGAGGAGAGATAATTGAGACAGAGACAGATGACAGAGACAGAGGAGAGGAGAGATGACAGGGACAGAGACAGAGGAGAGAGGATAGAGACAGAGACAGAGGAGAGATCACTGGAACAGAGACAGAGGAGAGATGGCAGGGACAGAGACAGAGGACAGGGACAGAGACAGAGACGAGATGACAGGGACAGAGGAGAAATGACAGAGACAGGGACTGAGACAGAGGAGAGATGACGGAGACAGGGACAGAGGAGAGATGACAGAGAGAGGAGACAGAGAGAGGAGACAGAGACAGGAGACAGAGACAGGAGACAGGAGACAGAGACAAAGGAGAGAGGACAGGGACAGAGATAGAGACAGAGGAGAGATGACAGGGACAGTGACAGAGGAGAGATGACAAGCAAGGCGACAAAGGAGGGGAAAAGAAGTAAAGAACAACAACGAGGAATTAATGTATGTGTTTATGTGTAATGTGTGTATGTGTATGTGTAATGTGTGTATGTGTATGTGTGTACAGTCATAGCTCCCCAAACTATTCCTTCCTAAATTAACTGCATGGGCAATAATTATGCTTTTTGTTACAGTACATTGGAGTGCCTTGATTCCTCCAAAAGTATGCCAGGAATCAGGACCAGATGAACAAAAAAAAAAAAATAATGTGGTCTCCTGGTTCTGGGAATAGTTTGAGGGAATCAGTTACTCTAGATTTACCAACAATGCAACACTCTCTTATTAATGTGTGTTATGAAGGATGATATGATGAAAAACCGCTTGACTATGTGTCGTCTCGGTATGGTTAGGGTGTAAGGGTGTGCAGAGAGAGAGAGAGAGAGAGAGAGGTGTAAGAGTGTGTAGAGAGAGGTGTAAGGGTGTATGAGGGTGAAAAGAGGAGTAAAGGGGTACAAAGAGTGGTGAGGGAGAGTGGTGAGGGAGAGTGGTGAGGGAGAGTGGTAGGGGTGTACGAGGGTGAAAAGAGGAGTAAAGGGGTACAAAGAGTGGTGAGGGAGAGTAGTGTGGGCGAACTGCTTGCACTGAAGAGAAGAAAAGAAACGGAAGCCGCATAGATTTATGGGCCAAGATAGAGTCTGGATGGAGGGGACGTTCCTGGGAAGCTTCAGAAAATTTATAGGTGTCAGGGATGTGGAGATATGGAAAGCGTTAGTCCCAAGTTTCTTATGACAAGGAGGGAAGAAGGTACTACAGTTGCCTCTACTGTAATATATTCAATACACCGAGCACATCCTTTGAAGTATAGTGAGGTGGATTGGATTCCTCTGACTGGGTTTAATTTAGCAACAATATCTTTTGGGTTGCTTGTAGGTTTTCACATTTTAAAGCAAGACTGTATTATTTTTAGCCTGAAGAACTAACAATAACAAACCCATATTATAATTATCGCCTCTGATCTCCAAATGTTCAGACTAGAGTATTATACCACTATTCTGATCCCAACTAACCTCCTAATTTAACCAGACTTCACCAAATCAAGCCAAACCCAACAACCTTAGATGATACAACATGCAGCAATAAATTTCCTGTATCATGAGAGAGTTTGGAATGCTGCTGTCTGGAGTGTGCTGGGAGGATGAACGGCGAGGGGCGAAGTCGGTGCCGCTGACAAATTACAGCGCTACCCAGTGCAGTGTTGGGTCAGGGTGGACTGGTGGGTGGGTAGAGGAGGAGGAGGAAGAGTAGGGGGAAGAGTATGAGGAGGAGGATGAGGAGGAGGAAGAGGTGGAGGGGGGTAGAGGGGGAAGAAGAGGAGGAGGAGAGAGTAGGAGGAGGAGAGGGAGGAGGAGGGGGAGGAGGGGGAAGTGTAGGAGGGGGAAGAGGAGGAGGATGTGAAGGAGGTGGTGGAGCAGGAGTGAGATGAGAAATATGACAAGGAAGAGGAGTAAAACGAGGAGGACGAGAAATGAGAGGAGAAGAGAAAGAGAAGTGAGAAAGGAAGGTGGAAATGGATTGAGAAGTGGAGTATGATGACAAAAGACAAGAAGTGGAAGAGAATTAGCTTTCACAACACGAACCTAGCTATAATGGGAAACTGTACACACGTTTATACACTACACCCCAGCCATGTAGGGAGGACGAAATCTGTTGTTGACATAAAGAACCACAGGCCAAGCAATTACAATGACCTCTGGTGGCAATGGGTATAAATGTATAAACTGTTTTCCCAGACTTCTCGAGTGTATAGTACATGTATCACTACCAGAACTAACACATCATTCCCATCATTCTTCACCATTAACACTAATACCAACATCTACACCAACACCATCTCCACCACCACTAACAACACCACTAACGCAACACCACCACTTACACCAACACCATCTACATCACCACCACTAACACAAACAACACCATCACCATCACCACTAACACCACTACCACCACCAACACCAACCACCACCAACAAACATTACCACCACCAACAAACACTACCACCACCACCTATACAACCAACACCATCACCACCACCACCAACAAACACTACCACCACCACCTACACAACCAACACCATCACCATAACCACTAACACAAACACCACCAACACCACCACCACCATCACCACCACCATCATCACCACCGCTACCATTACCATCGCAACCCTCACACAATTTGACCTGCAGCCAGTAACTTGACCCAACTTCGCCCCTAATTATATCAGGTCATTGGGGAACGATGATCGAGGCCTTGATAAAGTTTGCCAGCCCAACCAACCAACCAACTCCATCCACTATGATTTTCCTCGCAATTATCCAACCCCTCCCTCCCTCACCACGAAAAAAAAACCACACATACAACAACTCTAACCCACAGCTCTGTTTCTCTCTCTCACCTAACAGGGTCAAAACATGAGTAGGTATATAGGTAGGTAGGTTAGGTTAGGTAGGTAGGTAGGTAGGTTAGGTATATAGGTGGGTGGGTGGGTAGGTGGATAGGTAGGTATACAGGTAGGTTAGGAGGGTAGGTAGGTAGGTAGGGTAGGTAGGTTAGGTAGTTAGTTAGGTAGGTAGGTAGGTTAGGTAGTTAGTTAGGTAGGTAGGTAGGTTAGGTAGTTAGTTAGGTAGGTAGGTTAGGTAGTTAGTTAGGTAGGTAGGTTAGGTAGTTAGTTAGGTAGGTAGGTTAGGTAGTTAGTTAGGTAGGTAGGTTAGGTAGTTAGTTAGGTAGGTAGGTTAGGTAGTTAGTTAGGTAGGTAGGTTAGGTATATAGGTAGGTAGGTAGGTTAGGTATATAGGTAGGTAGGTTAGGTATATAGGTAGGTAGGTTAGGTAGGTAGGTTAGGTAGGTAGGTAGGTAGGTAGGTTAGGTATATAGGTAGGTAGGTTAGGTAGGTAGGTTAGGTATATAGGTAGATAGGTTAGGTATATAGGTAGGTAGGTTAGGTATATAGGTAGGTAGGTTAGGTATATAGGTAGGTAGGTTAGGTACATAGGTAGGTAGGTTAGGTACATAGGTAGGTAGGTTAGGTATATAGGTAGGTAGGTTAGGTATATAGGTAGGTAGGTTAGGTATATAGGTAGGTAGGTAAGGTATATAGGTAGGTAGGTTAGGTATATAGGTAGGTAGGTTAGGTATATAGGTAGGTAGGTTAGGTATATAGGTAGGTAGGTTAGGTATATAGGTAGGTAGGTAGGTTAGGTATATAGGTAGGTAGGGTATATAGGTAGGTAGGGTAGGTAGGTAGGTAGGTTAGGTAGGTTACTAGGCAGTGAAAGGATTTATTATTGAAGTATATCTGCTGTGGAGTTGAAGCATGAAAGGAATAATGTAATGTACACTCGCAATCCAAAATATGTATCCAGGCTTGCTTCGAATAGCCTGATCGAGTATTAATTAAGCGAGCTCAAGCAAATATAAAACAGGTTAAGAGTTGTAATTGGTTCACTAGTATGTCAAATGATTCGAAACTTCAACAAGACCTGGATACAAATTTTGGATTGCGAGTGTACAGTTCATTCTAATCCGCTGCAGGACTCTCTAAACTCTAAAGGGTATATATATAGGGCAGATGAGGTGGAGATGAGGTAGCCTAGTGTGGAAGGAAGAGGTCTAAAATGCAGTACAGTACCTCATAGTATCGACACATCTACGTCGATATAACGTGCTATGTAATATAAACATGTTACTTGCGTGTTAGCACCATAAATACACTGTCGAAGGGAAATTAATTGTTAACTTTTTTTCTTTTTTTTCGGCTACATCTACTTGTTGCTCTTCTGTCCGATTCATAATGACAAGTGTATTAATTATGTCATATAAAGGGGATAGTATATTATTTTTTGGTGAATAGGAGTGCCTTGATTCCTCCAAAGTATGCTAGGAAACAGGAACAGATGAACAAAAATAATGGTGTTCTGTTGCTTGGAATAGTTTGGAGGATTCAGTTGCTCCAGAATTACCAACACAAAACTTCCTCCTTAAGGGGATAATATATTTTTGGTGATTAGGAGTGCCTTGATTCCTCCAAAGTATGCTAGGAAACAGGACCAGATGAACTAAAATAATGGTGTTCTGTTGCTTGCATTAGTTTGGAGGAATATTTTGCTCCAGATTGATCAACACTACACTACCCCCTTAATTGATGACCCTGTGATCGTGTATGGAGGAAATTGGAGGCTCCTGATTCCTCCTGACTATGCTTCGAAACACGCTCCTTCCATAATTATAGGTGTGTGTGTTTAGTGTCAATATTTGAATGACTCGTTTACCTCCAATTTTCTGACTACATCACAGGGTCCCTTAAGGTAAACACAGGTAAAGGATTCAGATCAATAAGTGTGCTGGGTAATTTGCGTCAATACATCTTCCCTCACCAGTGTGTGATGGGTAGTTGAGAAGTGTGCTGGGTAGTTTATCCGTGGTGTATACGATGGTGTTGTAATGGTACGATGACTCCATACACACACTACTACAGAACTATCGTACCGGTACCACACCATCGTATTGACCATGAATGTTCTTGCCTACGGTCTTTAGGACAATATATCCTCAGAGAAAATTACTGTAAATCATTTCATAATTTTGCAGTTGAGAAGAATAACGAAAATTTCCCGTTGAGTTTAGTATCTACTTAATTAAGGGGGTAATTCTTTTTTGTTACATTAGAGTGCCTTGATTCCTCCAAAGTATGCCAGGGAACAGGGCCAGATGAACAAATATAATGGTGTTCTGTTGCTTGGAAAAGTTTGGAGGATTCAGTTGCTCCAGATTAACCAACACAAAATTTCCCCCTTAACATGGCTTCTCACTCCAGGTTTCCAAAATTTTAATAATAAAAAGTTTGGATAGACTCCATTTAAGATAATGTTTCCCAGAAGTGGCCGGCCAGTGTGAGTGAACCCAATAGCCCACCCAACCTTGGTCCCTGGTCTTCTTGCTCTATTGGTTGGTCCGTTCCAGTGATGGCCCTCTCTTTATTATGGCTAAAGGAAACCCCTGTCTCTCCCTCATCAATAGCCTTCCCTTCCCATTGATCCTCCCCAACTTGGCCTCTTGAATTCAATGGACCCCACAATTCACTCCCTTTCCTTACCATCACAACCACCACCACCCTTTCACCCCCACACAGCCACCAACCAACAATAACACTGTCACCTATTTTGCTTCGTCATGAACTACATAATATGGTACCGTAAGCCTCACAGCCTATATAGCGAACCGAGGCGTCATAGAACTGTAATTATTATGATGATGTGAAATTGTTTGTTCGATGATTATCCTATTTATTATTATTATTATTCTTCAAGAGATATTCGATGAGGCAATAACGCTGTTGTGTTGACGAATGTACCCACTGACACTTCCAATCAATTCTGACCTTTTCCTACTACTAACACCATCACCACTAACCCCTTCCATCACCACTACCATCATCATCACTAACCCCTCTCATCACTACCAACACCACAACTAACCCCTCCCACCACTACCAACACCACCACTAACCCCTCTCATCACTACCAACACCACCACTAACCCCTTCCACCACTACCAACACCACCACTAACCCCTCTCATCACTACCAACACCACCACTAACCCCTCCCACCACTACCAACACCACCACTACCAACATCACCACTAACCCTTCCTACCCCACCAAGACCACCACTAACCCCTCCCACCACTACCACAACCCCCCTCCCCACCACCACCACCACCACCACCACCACTACTATCATTATTCCCACTGCCTCCATCCACTCCCCACTCACCCTCACTGACAACTCGTTCTCCCCACCACGTCCCAACACCAACACCACCACCACCACTTGACCACCACAACAACCATTGATTTTCCCCATCCCACACACCACCGGCTTGCTTTCCCCACCACCACCACCAACAACAACAACAACAACAACAACTTCTTCTTACATGCCCTACCCACCACTACCACTACCACTACCACAAACGTCCCTCACCACTCTCACTCCTACTTCCAACCAAACCAGCACACATTCTCCCAACCACTACCACTTACAACAACTTCTTACACCCACTTCTTACCCACCACTACCACCACCACTACCACAAACGTCCCTCACCACTCTCACTCCTACTCCAAACCAAACCAGCACCCATTCTCCCAACCACTACCACCACTTACACACTGTCCCTCTCCTCCACCCCTCTACCCCCCTCCACTGACCCTCTCATGGCAGTAAACCCGAACTAGATAGACACTCACATCCACTCCTGACAAACCTTCCTCATATACTGCAGCGCTAAACCAGTTAAGTCCTTGTAAACCATTCCCTACTAACACTCAAGAGACCGGTTAAAGCTCAATTGACGTACAGAGGTGCATGTAAATTCGTGGTACAGTACAGTCTTGGTGGAAAATGTTCGTCGTCCCTTCAGTTAACCAGTGACTATTGTAGTGTGTGTACTTTGCTTACTATTGTCATCTCAAATGCTTTCATCTATTCCTGGTATCATTCTCAGGGAGCCAAAAAAACATATGATACTGTACAGTCATTATATCATTACATATCGGGCTTCTGTGATTAAATGTTCAATTGTTTCACAAGTCCAAAGTTAACCAGTTTCTCCGCTCAAGTAATTACGTCCAGTATATCACTTCTTGAACTTCTGTGTTGTAATCCTCTGTTGTTTCACAAGTCCAAATTAATGGGGTTTGCTCCTCAGGTTTCCGAAGATATGTCTGCAAAGTTCCCACTGACACAGACGGACTAACACAATACTTTTGAATATTATTGAAGCACCACTTAAACACTTAAGAGGAAACAGAAAAAGGTATGTATCCAACACTATGTATTATATGTATCCAAGTATGTGTCTATGTTTTAAGAAGTATAGACCCGAAAAATATAGTGTAATAGACGCCGAATATACAGTACATGACAGGAGTGCAAAAAAGCCATTTATAATAAATTATATATACACCCCAACAAAAGCGTTGTCACTTCATCAAGAGCTCCTTGAAGGATGATATATCGGATAATCATGTAAACAAACATATTCACATTACAAAATCCATCATCCAACAGGTAAATGCATTAATAATAATAAACCTCTCTGGTGCTTGCTTGCTTCAGTTCAAGAGCCTGCTGTGAAGCTTATGGCACACTACACTATGTGGTTCACGACCTGACAGATAAGACGACAAGAGTGCTTTTGTTGTTGTTGTTCACTGCATATATTATGACGGGTGAAACAAGCAAGCAGGTTGGAGTGGCAGAGGCAGACAAGCTGGTTATCTCCCACGCCAGCTGCTAGGGATGGCTCTCACGCCCTTCCCTCGCCTCATGCATCCTAATATAACCCTCTCCTCCCTGAACCATCCAACCCTCTCACACCCTTATTCCGAAGTCTATTATATGATAGTGCCGTGAAAATGGTTCCTATTCTTTTCTCTTCTCACATTCACCAACATTATCCAATATACCTTACCTAATATACTGTACATTATCTATCTACCATACCTAACCTAACCTAACTTAACAATATACTGTACATTATCTATCTACCATACCTAACCTAACCTAACCTAACATACCTAAAATACCCTATAAAAATACTTTACACAACATACATATCATATCAGTGCTTACCCAACATTCCCTAACTTACATACTGTACACTACTTTTTAATAGTCATATCTAAAGCAATCTAATCTAACCTAGTTTTTTAGCCTGACATATTGTACTGTAAAGTCTAGTAACCTTAACGGGGTAATTCACTTTTGTTACATTGGAGCGCCTTAATTCCTCCAAAGTATACCAGGAAACAGAACCAGAAGAGCAAAAATAATGGTGTTCTGTTGCTTGGAAGAGTTTGGAGGATTCAGTTGCTCCAGATTTACCAAAACACAGAATTTCCCCCTTAATATCAATATCAATATTTCCCCCTTGAATTTATAATGGGGTATTGTGTTATGTGTGAATTGAGAGATGTACTGATATAGTTTTCTTTCCAATGGCTGTGGTGTTGAAGTGAATTGTTTTTTGAGAATGGCGTTGAAGTGAGTTAACTGCTTTGGGAATGGTGCTGTGTTAATTAAAGTGGATTGATTTGGGAATGGTGTTGTATTGAAATGGCAGACTGATTTGGGAATGGTGTTGTATTTAGGTGGACTGCTTTTTGAGAATTGTGTTGAAGTGGCAGACTGATTTGGGAATGGTGTTGCGTTGAAGTGGCAGACTGATTTGGGAATGGTGTTGCGTTGAAGTGGCAGACTGATTTGGGAATGGTGTTGCGTTGAAGGGGCAGACTGATTTGGGAATGGTGTTGCGTTGAAGTGGCAGACTGATTTGCGAATGGTGGTGCGTTGAAGTGGCAGACTGATTTGGGAATGGTGGTGCGTTCAAGTAGGCTGATTTGTGGATGGTGTTGCGTTGAAAGTGGCAGACTGATTTGGGGATGGTGTTGCGTTGAAAGTGGCAGACTGATTTGGGAATGGTGTTGCGTTGAAGTGGCAGACTGATTTGGGAATGGTGCTGTGTGGTGTGGTGTGGTGTGGTGTGGTATTATTTTAGAGTGGGTTGGTTGGAGGAGACATGATCTGGGTTACAATGGGATGGATGGCTTGGGAGAGGCTGGCTTGTATTAGATTTGTGTGGGACTTCTCTGAAATACTCTCTCTCTCTCTCTCTCTCTCTCTCTCTCTCTCTCTCTCTCTCTCTCTCTCTCTCTCTCTCTCGTGTGCGTGTGTGTGTGTGTTTGTGTGTGTGTGTTAGTTTGTATTAGATTTGTGTGGGCTTCTCAATTAGGCTCTCTCTCTCTCTCTCTCTCTCTCTCTCTCTCTCTCTCTCTCTCTCTCTCTCTCTCTCTCATTAATTAAGGAGGTGATCTTTCTTCTAAAGCTTTTCATCCGGATCTATGTCACCTATAAAACTTTGTGTGCTGCAGGACTTTCACTAATGAGAACTCAGTAGTAGTAGTAAGTAGCCCTGTGTTGTTGTTAGAAAATTGGAGGTTAGCGAGTCCTTCAAATATTGCCACGAAACACTACCAATACGGAAGGAGGTTGTTTCGTGGCATAGTCAGGAGGAATCAGAAGCCACCAAGTCTCAAACAAGATCACAGGGTCCTTAAGCCACTTTGTATGTGATTGCTGTGTTATTGTAGTTTTCTATGTTTCTTAAAAATATATATATAACCTTTTATCATCTTAGTGTTATCCTCATATATATTTTTACCTACAGATAGTTAGATAGATAGATAATTAAATAGATGTATAGATACGTAGATTGTTTGATAGATTGATAGACAGATTGTTAGACAGATAAATAGGGTGATAGCTAGATAGATAGACAGATTGACAGTTAAATAGAGAGATACTGTAGTTAGATAGGGTGATAGCTAGACTGATTGATAGATAGATAGACAGATAGACAGATAAATAGATAGATAGATAGTTAGTTAGATAGGGCGAGAGTTAGATCGACTAGTTAACCTAATATTAAAAGTACTAATGAATAAGTCTTGTTTACCTAAGAGAAACCCCGATACAGTAAGAAGGTTTATCACAATCTCCATTACATTACGACTGACCTTTCCAACGCGACTGTAAAAAACGACTAAATCCCCGGTCGGCTTTCAAAAGTGGCGGTGAAAAATAACATGAAGAAGAGTCAGTCAACATTTCAGCAACCAACCACCACCACCACCTTCACTCACTCACCAGGTCAAAAGATGCACGGAGGCAATTGAAATTATTCTTCGGCAGAATAATTTTATGTGGTCGAAAAATCAGAGTTTGTTGATACGCCCGAGCGACTCTTTAGAATATGGTCTGTACAGAGATGGAGAAGGAGAAGGTGAAGGTGGGTTTGGTCATCATGGTGGCGGCTTATTCAGTGCAGAGAAGGAAGGAAGGGAAGGAAGGAAGGGAAGGGAAGGGATGAATGATGGTGGGATGGGATAGAGGAGGATTGGTAGGAAAAGGGTTACGGCACATGGGAGTGGGAGGGAAGGGAGAGAGGAGAGAAGGGAAGGAGAAAAGGGAGGAATGGAAAATGTGCTGAGAATGAAAGAAGGGATGGAGAAATGAGAGTAAGGAGAAGAGGGATGAAAGTAGGAAATGCTGAGAATGAAAGAAGGGATGGAAAAATGAGAGTAAGGAGAAAAGGGAGGAAAGGAGGAAATGCTGAGGATGAAAAAAGGGATGGAGAGATGAAGGGAAAGAGGGCAAACTAAAGAGAAGAGGGAGGAATGGAAAAAGTGCTGAGGGTGAAAGAGGGGAAGGAGAGAGAGAGAGAGAAGAGGGAAGAGTGAGGAGAAGTAGGGGAAAGGAGAGATAGAGGGAAGAGTAAGGAGAAGAGGGGAAGGAGGGAGAGATGAGGGAAGAGGAAGGATAAATGATAAATAAGGGAAAAGAAGAGAAGAAGGGAAGAGGGAAGAGTAAGGAAAAGAGGGGAAGGAAAGGAGGAAGTGCTGAGAGTGAAAGAGGGCAAGAAGGCAAAGATGAAGAAAGAGGAAGGAGAAATAAGGGATAAGGAGAGAACAAGGGGAAGAGGGAAGAGTAAAGAAAAGTAAGGGAAAAGGAGAGAAAAAGAAAGAGGAAAGAGAAAAAGGGAAGAGGGAAGAGTAAGGAAAAGAGGGGAAGGAAAGGAGGAAGTGCTGAGAGTGAAAGAGGGCAAGAAGGCAGAGATGAAGAAAGAGGAAGGAGAAATAAGGGAAAATGAGAGATATAGGGGAAGAGGGAAGAGTAAGGAAAAGTAAGGGAAAAGGAGAGAAAAAGAAAGAGGAAAGAGAAAAAGGGAAGAGGGAAGAGTAAGGAAAAGAGGGGAAGGAAAGGAGGAAGTGCTGAGAGTGAAAGAAGGCAAGGTTAGCAGCAGAGGTCCAAATTTTATGGTTACTTGGCAAAGGCATGGTGAAAGATGAAGGATGAGAAACGAGGAGAGGAAGATTAGGATGAAGAAAGAAAGGAGATGAGAGAAGAGAGAAACAGGTGCAGAGGAGGAAATAGGAGGAGGAGAAGGAGAAAAAGAGAGAAAGGAGATGAGAGAAGAGAGAAACAGGTGCAGAGGAGGAAAGAGGAGGAGGAGAAGGAGAAAAAGAGAGAAAGGAGGGAGATGTTGGAGGAGAGGTAAGAAAGAGGAGGAGTCAGAGGGAAATAAGAGTAAAGAGGAGAAAGAGGAGGAGGAAGGAGGGGAAAAAGAGGAGGAAGAAGGGAAAAAAGGAGGAGAAGGAGGAGAAAGAGGGGGAAGGAAGAAGAGGGAGGGGGAGGAGGAGGGGGAAAAAGGAGGAGGGGGAGGAGGAGGGGGAAGAAAGAGAAAGAGGAGGAGAAAGAGGGGGAAGGAAGAAGAGGAGGAGGAAGGGGAAAAAAGGAGGAGGATTAGGAAGGGGAAAAAAAGAAAGGGGAGGAAGAGGAAAAAAAAGGAGGAAGAAGGGGGAAAAGGAGGAAGGAAAGGAGAAAAAGGAGGAGGAGGAGGAAGGGGAGGAGAAAAAGGAGGAGGAGGAGGAAGAGGGGAAAGAAGGGGAAAGAGCAGATGAGTAAGATTGGCTTGGGGGTGGAAGTAATGAAAATAGATAAGGGATGATAAGAGAGGAGGGGGAAAGTGGGGAGACAAGCAATAAAGGAGAGGAATGAGGTAAGAACATGGAAAAGTTGAGAGAAATGAGAGCCAACCAACCTGAACAGACAGATAGATAGACAGACAGACAGACAGATATTGACAGACAGAGATAAATATAGATACAGACAGATAGACAGACAGAGACAGAGACAGATAGATATAGACAGATAGACACCGACAGACAGATAGATAGACAGACAGATAGATAGACAGACAGACAGATAATGACAGACATACAGACAGACAGACAAACAGATAGATTGATAGACACATACATACATACATACAAACATACAGGCAGACAGACAGACAGCTAGTGACAGACAGACAGATAGATACAGACAGATAGACACAGACAGATAGATATAGACAGATAGACACAGACAGACAGACACAGACAGACAGATAGAAGCAGAGAGTGTTAGATTTCATTATTATACGAAGTGAGAAAAATAATTATATCAGAGACGGAGAGACAGAGATACAGAGAGATAGAGAGAGACTCAGACAGTCAAACAGACAGATATAGACAGATAGACAGACACAGACATACATATAGACAGACAGACAAAAAACAGAGACATACAGACACAAACATACATACATACAGAGACAGACAGATTGACATACATACATACACACATAAACACACACACAATTACAGACAGATAGATAGCAACAGATACACACACAGACAGGACAGGCTAGCTAGCTAACTAAAACCCACTCTGGATGAAATAACGTATAAAAGGTGGTAAAAAAAATAGGAGAGAAGCAAGGTAGGTAGCTGCCGTGACAGGGACTGGAACGGGAGACACGAGGGATAAAAGCCTAATGGAGCTGAAATGGAGAGGAGGGAAAAAAACACTGGCAGAGACACAGAGACACAGAGACATCACACACACACAGGCAGAGACACAGACACACACAGAAAGAGAGACTACACATATACACACACACACAGGTAGAGACACCACACACACACATAGGCAGAGACACAGACACACACAGAAAGAGAGACTACACATATACACACACACAGGTAGAGACATCACACACACACATATACACATATACAGAGACGAGACATACACACACACACAGGCAGAGACACAGACACACACAGAAAGAGAGACTACACATATACACACACACACACACACACACACACACACGAACGTACATACACATACATAAACACACACACACACACAGGCAGAAACGAGAAAACACAAACACACACGAACGTACATACACATACAAACATACTGTACATACACACACACACGTACATACACACACTAGCCCACACACACATTCAAACAGACTGAAAAGACAAACGTATCTTGTTTTCCGACAGACTGACAGACAAACATGGAAATATACTTTTATACCTCCGCCACCACTCAACAGATAACCTTCTATATTTGCACACTTTTTATTTATTCGTATCGGTCCACTAACTTTGGCTAAAATTGGTTCATGACTCTTCGAAATATCTTGTTTACAGACAGATAGACAAACAGAGGGACAGGTAGACAGACAGACAGATAGACAGGTAGATAGACAGAAATGCAGACAGACAGACAGGTAGACAGACAGAGACAGGTAGACAGACAGACAGACAGACAGAAAGCCAGGTAGACAGACAGACAGACAGACAGGCAGACAGACAGACAGAAAGGGAGACAGGCAGATAGACAGAGAGACAGGCAGACAGACAGACAGAAAGGGAGACAGGCAGATAGACAGAGGCAGACAGACAGAGACAGACAGAACAACAAACAGATGCAAAAACATAACAACAACAACTACAACCTTTTCAACTTTTGCTGGCTGACGTAAATATAAGGAAACTAGGACATGACATTAGTAAGTCAAGCGACACACAGAGATGTAGGGCAAAAAAATATATATTTAACCTGGAAGAGTCAAGCACGAAGGGAGAAAAACAAGCAGGCACTAACAGGCAGAGAGAAAACACAGAGAGAACAAGGAAGGCCACGAGAAGAAAGAGAGAAAAACAAGCGGACGGATGCACACACACACACACACAGGTAGAGACGACACACACACACCCACACACAGACAGACAGATACACACACACACACACACAGAGGTAGAGACGATACAGACACATACACATACACACACAGGTAGAGATCACACACACACACACACACACACACACACACACACACACACACACACACACACAGGTAGAGACCCCACACACACACACACACACACACACAGGTAGAGACCACACACACACACACACAGGTAGAGACCACACACACACACACACACACACAGGTAGAGACCACACACACACACACATACATACACACACACACACACACACACACACACACACACACACACACACACACACACACACACACACACATGTAGAGACGACACACACACACACACACACACACAGAGTCAGTCAGTCACAGCCAAATATAGTCCTGGATCACCTTCCAATGAAACGAACTCGTAAAATGATGTTGGGTGTCTGCAATACTTGATTCTGGACCTTTCATCATCACTGTATAAGCAGAGAGAGGATGCAAAAGAGAAAATAATGATGGAAAACATAGATAGAAGAATACACAGACAAGCAGGAAGTACAGTAAAAAGAAATACTGGGAAAATATAGATAGAGAAAGTCGACAACAGCAAGAAAAATGTAGCCAGAAAAAACAGAGGTCAGACGGACAAGAAAACACACTGACTGACAGACAGACAGACAGACAGACAGACGGTCAAGAAAACAGACAGACAGACAGACAGAATACAAGAAAAACAGGTCAGAAGAAGGAAGGTTAGGAGAGAGAAAGATGAGGAAAGCAAATGCCAAGGGAGGGAGACAGAAGAATAAAAGTCCAAATGGAGATTAAACAACTCCTGACTCGACAAAAACCAACTTCAGATCAGGTCACCACCACCACCACCTCCACCACCCCATGTCCACCCAACACAAACACTGCCACCACCACCACTACTACTACTACCACCATCACTACTACCAACACCATTACTACTGCCACCATCACTACTACCAACACCATTACTACTGCCACCATCATCACAAAGAGAAGAAGGAGGAGGAGAAGGTGAAGGAGTAGAAGGGGGATTAAGGGGGTGCGGGAGTAGGAGACAAGCTTGGGGGAGAGGGGGGGGATTTGGGGAGTGCGGGAATAGGGGGACAGGCTTGGGGGGGGTAGAAAGCCTGTCCCCTATTCCCGTACCCCCCTAACCACCCCCTCCAAGCCTGTCCCCTACTCCCGCACCCCCCTAAACCCCCCCAAGCCTGTCCCCCTATTCCTGCACCCCCCAAACCCCCCCCCCAAGACTGTCCCCTACTCCCGAACCCCCCAAAACCCCCCCAAGCCTGTCCCCCTACTCCCGCACCCCCCTAACCCCCCCCCCCAAGCCTAACCCCCTATTTCCGCACCCCCTTAACTCACTCTCCCAAGCCTCAACCAAACGAAGGAAGATGAAGGGAACGAATTGATACACACTCGCTCTTGAAATTATCGGTGCTGGGTGTGTGTGAATGACGACTAGTGAAAAAAAAAAAAGTGCGTTCGTTCATTCATTCCACCTGTGACATTTGGGGAGGGATGCTTGCTACGTGTATCTCTCAGTTCATGCACACACACACACACACACACACACACACGCACAACAAATCATTTCTTCATCCCACCCTATACACACAAACAGGCAGAGACGAGACAACACACACACACACACGAACGTACATACACACATCCATATCATCTACATTGGTATCACGGAATGAATAAACAGTGTTGAGAGAGAGAGAGAGAGAGAGAGAGAGAGAGAGAGAGAGAGAGAGAGAGAGAGAGAGAGAGAGAGAGAGAGAGAGAGAGAGAGAGAGAGAGAGAGGAGAGAGAGAGTTACAAGGAGTTACAAGGAAAAGAAGTACCCTAGGGGACCTTACGATCCATACAAAGAGGGTACCTGTGGGTTTAGTTGCGCAAGTAGGCGACCGTCCTCGAATGTGTCATGTGAAACCATCAAGGAACACTCGCACAACGGCTTAAACACCTAGACGGTGGTTTAATGCTTTGTCTAATCTGGACTTGAACTGATCCACAGAGTTGCTGTTGACCACATCAGCAGGAAGCGCGTTCCAAGTACCGCAGATGCTGTATGTAAAGAACTTACCACACAGATCACGGTTGTATCGCTTCAGTTCAAGTTTGTAGCCATGATTCCTGGTTGTGCCCTCACTGAGTTGGAAAATGTCCCTGTAGTCTACATTGTCAAAGCCTCGTAGTATTTTAAACACTTCGATAAGCTGACCACGCAGTCTCCGGGTTTCCAAAGAGAACAGGTCGAGTTCTACCAACCGCTCTTTATAGCTCTTGTGTCTAAGAGAGGGTATAAGTTTGGTTGCCCTGGCTTGCACTCGTTCCAATCTAGCGATATCCTTTCGGTAAGAAGGACTCCAAAACTGGACTGCATACTCCAGGTGCGGTCGGACAAGGGAATTGTACAGACAAAGAGTACTATCTCCTTGTTCCGGTATCCAAACTGTCGCTTTATGTACCCTAACATCCTTTGGGCTTTCTTCTCAGCCTCAATACACTGCTTTGAGAACTTGAGGTCGCTGGTGATAGTTACACCCAAGTCTTTCTCAGTATCAGTGCTTACGAGAGCATTGCCCTTAAGGTTATACTCTGTTCGGGGGTTTCTGTGGCCTATATGCATAACTTTGCATTTGTTCACGTTAAATGGCATTTGCCACGTGTCAGACCACTCCCCGATCTTCCTAAGATCTTCTTGTAAGCGGGTAGTATTTCCTTCTTTCGCGACATTCATACCAAGCTTAGTATCATCGGCGAATTTGGAAATCTTGGCAACCATGTCACCATCCACGTCATTAACATAGATGATAAACAGTAGTGGTCCCAGAACAGAACCTTGGGGAACACCGCTAGTAACGGGCACCCACTCTGAAGCCTGTCCATTCACTACCACCCGCTGCCGTCTGTCACTTAGCCAGTTCTCTATCCAATTTGCCACATTTCCGTCTATGCCCAGTGCACGCACTTTCCGAAGGAGGCGGCGGTGGGGTACCTTATCAAGGCTTTCTGAAAGTCTAAGTAGACAACATCGACCGCTTTATCCCGATCATGCTCACTGAAAACAAAATGGAAGAATTCCACCAGATTTGTGAGGCATGACCGGTGCTGCCGGAACCCATGCTGGGAACCCCTCAGTAGCAAATTTGATTCTAAGTGTGCTGTTATTTTGTCCACCATGATGCTCTCCATGAGTTTACAGACTATCGAGGTTAAACTGATGGGTCTGTAGTTTGACGGTTGGCTAGCATCTCCCTTCTTGAAGATAGGAGTCACCTCTGCCTCACGCCAGTCTCTAGGAACGCATCCAGTCTGGATTACCCAGTTGAAGACCATGCACAGGTGCCGTGATACTTCACCATGCACTTCTTTCAACACTCTAGGTAAGAACCCATCCGGACCGGGGGACTTGTTTGCTTTTAATTCGATTATTTTTCTCTCGATTTCTTCTTGGGTGAAGACCATTGACTCCAACTTCTCACTGAAGGAGTCCAAAGGTTCGGGAATGGGACCACTCTCCTCAGAGAACACTGAAGAGAAATACTCATTTAAGAGGTTAGCATTTTCTGCATCAGAGTGCATCAATGCTCCATCTTCATTCACCAAGGGACCGATCCTGCGTCGGATTGGTTTACGGCCATTCACATAACTGAAAAACTCCTTGGGGTTCTCTTTGCAGAGTCTAGCCACACGGACCTCCTCAGCACGCTTAGCCGCCCTTATTTTGGACTTCACGTTTCGATTCAGTCTTCTATGACCGTCAAAGTCCCCAGATGCCTTCGCTCGACGATACGCAGTTCTCCTCTCCCTTAGTAGGTTACGGATTTCCCGATTAAACCACTTAGGTTGAATGAACTTCTGACCTGTTCCCTTCAGAGGAATAAAGCGCGACTGAAGTTCCATGAAGGAAGACAAGAATGACCTCCACAGATCATCAGCACTCTCTCCCTCTTCTAGTTCCATTTCAGCAACACTTTCACGAAGACCTGCAAAGTTCGCTCTCCCCATGTCTAATTTTCTATGCACCGGGGTCACGGACTCCATATTAGGGACTTTAACTGAAAATCTTATAAGCTTGTGGTCGCTTCCACCTATTTCTTCGTTTACAGAGAGGTCTTGAATGATGTCATCCTCGGAGGTGAGGACCAAGTCGAGTATGTTAGCACCTCTTGTTGGCTCCCTTACCCATTGAGTGAGGAATTCATCATTTACAAACTCCAAGAGTGGTGTGTTCTCGGCAGAGGGCTCTCTGGTTTCCCAGTCAACATGTGTGTTGAAGTCCCCCATAAGGATGCACACCCTGCCGTCCACTAGTTCACCCAGCAACTGGTATAGGTCCCTGTCCATCTCATTTAGTTGTCCAGGGGGTCTATAAAGCAGCAGGGTTCTGTATTTTGCAGTGCCTATTTCTAGGTCAACTCCAAGGAGCTCGTGGTTCGATGTGATGTTGCAGGTCATCGATTTGATGGAGTTCTTTACATACAACAGCACACCACCACCCCCTCTGTCCTCTCTATCTTTGTGGAAGAGTTGGTAGCCTGGAATCACGAATTCCCCTTCAAGATCTCTGTCTGAGGTTCTCAACCATGACTCCGTTATGGCCACCATCTCGGGTTCCTCTGTCGCAACGAGGGCCCGCAGTTCCAAAAACTTGTTTCGGATGGACCTGGCGTTGAACAATAGAACCTTCAGGGAACCCCCAACTGCAGGGCTCCCTAGACTCCTCCGTTTCCCGGTTTGGTCATTGTCTTGGTAGTGCTGGGGATATCCTTCTTCAGGATCTCAGCGAATGTCTTCTCTGGGGTCACTCTAACAAAGCGACGAGGGCTCTCCTCCACGCTCGGTCGAGTGCTCCTGAGACATCGTCGGACGGCGTCTTCCATTAATTTGGAAAGCACTTCTTTCCCCTTTAGTGAGAGATGTGTGCCATCCCTCTGGTAGAGGTCGTCTCTACCAAAGAGTGAGGTGTAGGGGTCCACAAAGAACACCCCCTCGGCAGTACACAAATCAGCCAGGCGCTGATTTACTGCAATGTTCTTTGACAGAGCAGTCCCTAAAGGGCCTCTCCTTGGGAGCATGCCAACAACTACCCTTCTGCGGGTTTTTGACCCACAGTCATCTACTGCACCGATCACATCCGAGAGGACTCCTTCGGTCATGCCTACTCTACCATTTCTCAGGTAGATGTCATTACCACTCACCATGAGTGCAATGACAGCAGATCTGGACGTTTGGATCCTCTCAGCTTCCTTTTGGATGTCAGCATTGCCACAACCTGGCAAACACTTCACCTTCACAGAAGATTGAAGGCGATCTGCCATTAGGGGTTCCAGCCCTCGTGCCTGGGAATCACCTACAATGTGTATATCCACAGGCCTCTCCTTGGTAGGAGCACGAGATGCCTTGTGAGGAACCCGAGAGTGTTTTGAATTCCTGCCGGGCTCGTCACTTCCTCCAGGTTGCTTCTTCTTCGTCTTCTTTTCCTTCTTCATTTTCTTTTCCTTCTTATTTGATTCCTCACTTTCCTCTAATCCCTCCTCAATTGTCTTCTTGGGTTTTTCTTCCTTCTCCATATTCCCCTCCTCTTTTCCATCACACTTTTCTGCAGTCTCTTTTCCTTCTGCAGTCTCTTCTCCCTCTTCATTGTTGTTGTTCTTCTTGTTGTTGTTGTTCTTCTTGTTCTTCTTCTTTTTGTTCTTCTTCTTCTTGGTCTTTACCGCCGTGGTGGAGCTCTCCGGTGAAGAAGCTCCTTGGACTGCCTTGTCTCTCACATGGCAGTCACACCTCTGTGAGTCCATTCGGAGAACTTCCTCCTTTAGGGAGTTGTTCTCCTTCGTGAGCAGTGAGATGTGCTTCATCAACCTCTCCTCGAGTTTGCAAAAGTCGCAGACACTCGAGGAGTCTAGGTCGCTCGCACTCCTCCCGCTGAAGTCCTCACACCAGCGGTACACCTTGCATGTAGTACATGTAAATTTTCTTGCTGATGGACCAGTCATCTCGCTCTAATTCAATTTCAGACCAATAATACAATAGAAAAGGTAATGTGATTTGGTCTCGCATAAGTCTCATCCGCCTACTTCCAGAAGGTTTTCGGTCGTTCGGCCAACAGAAACCTTATGAGCCAAGCACACCAACCCTAAGGTCTCCCCTGGGTCGGACGGCCCCAATCGTGCCGCAGCTCCCAACTGAGCAGCACAAGAGTCCTAAGTAAATGGGACTCTGATTTTTCGACAGGGGTGCTTGAAGTGTAACCGTCGTCCTACTAATCCCTACTAATCCTCCATCCGCGGCCAAACTTAAAGCAAATAGTAAAACTAAATGTCCACGACTTAATCCGAGATCTTTTACTGGCCTGGCAGCCAGCAAGGCACGAAAGCTCTCTCACCAAAGAGCAGTCGAGCCTTTAGGCACCTAAGAACGGTCACAGGGAGCTGGTCAGGCTTATTAATCTAAGAGAATACCTACGGGGGTCCTGAGGCATCTCCATTACTCGTACCCCACACGCCTGAGATCCCTTCAATCTCAGCCCTTTCGAAACATGTGAGCGTTAAAAGGCGTTGTTTTAGGAGGTTCCAAAGCCTCCCTTCTCACACGGCATAAGGTAGCTGGTGAGGTCCTTAACAATAAAAACTTATATCGAAAGTGATGAAGATTTTTTTTTTTTTTTTTTTTTTTGTTAGGACAGTTGAAGAGCAGTTGTGAAACTTAATATTAACATGAAGATTTGACAACTCTTAGTCAGGATCCTAATAACGCTACCTTTCTGGCACGGGTAACCCAACTGGACTAAATGTCCCCCAGCATAGCTAGCAAAATTCAAACAGATCACACAAGCTCTCTCACCGACGGCAAGGTGGTTGTCGAGAGAGAGAGAGAGAGAGAGAGAGAGAGAGAGAGAGAGAGAGAGAGAGAGAGAGAGAGAGTTACAAGGAGTTACAAGGAAAAGAAGTACCCTAGGGGACCTTACGATCCATACAAAGAGGGTACCTGTGGGTTTAGTTGCGCAAGTAAGCGACCGTCCTCGAATGTGTCATGTGAAACCATCAAGGAACACTCGCACAACGGCTTAAACACCTAGACGGTGGTTTAAGGCTCTGTCTAATCTGGACTTGAACTGATCCACAGAGTTGCTGTTGACCACATCAGCAGGAAGCGCGTTCCAAGTACCGCAGATGCTGTATGTAAAGAACTTACCACACAGATCACGGTTGTATCGCTTCAGTTCAAGTTTGTAGCCATGATTCCTGGTTGTGCCCTCACTGAGTTGGAAAATGTCCCTGTAGTCTACATTGTCTAAGCCTCGTAGTATTTTAAACACTTCGATAAGCTGACCACGCAGTCTCCGGGTTTCCAAAGAGAACAGGTCGAGTTCTACCAACCGATCTTTATAGCTCTTGTGTCTAAGAGAGGGTATAAGTTTGGTTGCCCTGGCTTGCACTCGTTCCAATCTCGCGATATCCTTCCGGTAAGAAGGACTCCAAAACTGGACTGCATACTCCAGGTGCGGTCGGACAAGGGAATTGTACAGACAAAGTACTATCTCCTTGTTCCGGTATCCAAACTGTCGCTTTATGTACCCTAACATCCTTTGGGCTTTCTTCTCAGCCTCAATACACTGCTTTGAGGACTTGAGGTCGCTGGTGATAGTTACACCCAAGTCTTTCTCAGTATCAGTGCTTACGAGAGCATTGCCCTTAAGGTTATACTCTGTTCGGGGGTTTCTGTGGCCTATATGCATAACTTTGCATTTGTTCACGTTAAATGGCATTTGCCACGTGTCAGACCACTCCCCAATCTTCCTAAGATCTTCTTGTAAGCGGGTAGTATTTCCTTCTTTCGCGACATTCATACCAAGCTTAGTATCATCGGCGAATTTGGAAATCTTGGCAACCATGTCACCATCCACGTCATTAACATAGATGATAAACAGTAGTGGTCCCAGAACAGAACCTTGGGGAACACCGCTAGTAACGGGCACCCACTCTGAAGCCTGTCCATTCACTACCACCCGCTGCCGTCTGTCACTTAGCCAGTTCTCTATCCAATTTGCCACATTTCCGTCTATGCCCAGTGCACGCACTTTCTGAAGGAGGCGGCGGTAGGGTACCTTATCAAAGGCTTTCTGAAAGTCTAAGTAGACAACATCGACCGCTTTATCCCGATCATGCTCACTGAAAACAAAATGGAAGAATTCCACCAGATTTGTGAGGCATGACCGGTGCTGCCGGAACCCATGCTGGGAACCCCTCAGTAGCAAATTTGATTCTAAGTGTGCCGTTATTTTGTCCACCATGATGCTCTCCATGAGTTTACAGACTATCGAGGTTAAACTGATGGGTCTGTAGTTTGACTGTTGGCTAGCATCTCCCTTCTTGAAGATAGGAGTCACCTCTGCCTCACGCCAGTCTCTAGGAACGCATCCAGTCTGGATTACCCTGTTGAAGACCATGCACAGGTGCCGTGATACTTCACCATGCACTTCTTTCAACACTCTAGGTAAGAACCCATCCGGACCGGGGGACTTGTTTGCTTTTAATTCGATTATTTTTCTCTCGATTTCTTCTTGGGTGAAGACCATTGACTCCAACTTCTCACTGAAGGAGTCCAAAGGTTCGGGAATGGGACCACTCTCCTCAGAGAACACTGAAGAGAAGTACTCATTTAAGAGGTTAGCATTTTCTGCATCAGAGTGCATCAATGCTCCATCTTCATTCACCAAGGGACCGATCCTGCGTCGGATTGGTTTACGGCCATTCACATAACTGAAAAACTCCTTGGGGTTCTCTTTGCAGAGTCTAGCCACACGGACCTCCTCAGCACGCTTAGCCGCCCTTATTTTGGACTTCACGTTTCGATTCAGTCTTCTATGACCGTCAAAGTCCCCAGATGTCTTCGCTCGACGATACGCAGTTCTCCTCTCCCTTAGTAGGTTACGGATTTCCCGATTAAACCACTTCGGTTGAATGAACTTCTGACCTGTTCCCTTCAGAGGAATAAAGCGCGACTGAAGTTCCATGAAGGAAGACAAGAATGACCTCAACAGATCATCAGCACTCTCTCCCTCTTCTAGTTCCATTTCAGCAACGCTTTCACAAAGACCTGCAAAGTTCGCTCTCCCCATGTCTAATTTTCTATGCACCGGGGTCACGGACTCCATATTAGGGACCTTAACTGAAAATCTTATAAGCTTGTGGTCGCTTCCACCTATTTCTTCGTTTACAAAGAGGTCTTGAATGATGTCATCCTCGGAGGTGAGGACCAAGTCGAGTATGTTAGCACCTCTTGTTGGCTCCCTTACCCATTGAGTGAGGAATTCATCATTTACAAACTCCAAGAGTGGTGTGTTCTCGGCAGAGGGCTCTCTGGTTTCCCAGTCAACATGTGTGTTGAAGTCCCCCATAAGGATGCACACCCTGCCGTCCACTATTTCACCCAGCAACTGGTATAGGTCCCTGTCCATCTCATTGAGTTGTCCAGGGGGTCTATAAAGCAGCAGGGTTCTGTATTTTGCAGTGCCTATTTCTAGGTCAACTCCAAGGAGCTCGTGGTTCGATGTGATGTTGCAGGTCATCGATTTGATGGAGTTCTTTACATACAACAGCACACCACCACCCCCTCTGTCCTCTCTATCTTTGTGGAAGAGTTGGTAGCCTGGAATCACGAATTCCCCTTCAAGATCTCTGTCTGAGGTTCTCAACCATGACTCCGTTATGGCCACCATCTCGGGTTCCTCTGTCGCAACGAGGGCCCGCAGTTCCAAAAACTTGTTTCGGATGGACCTGGCGTTGAACAATAGAACCTTCAGGGAACCCCCAACTGCAGGGCTCCCTATACTCCTCCGTTTCCCGGTTTGGACATTGTCTTGGTAGTGCTGGGGATATCCTTCTTCAGGATCTCAGCGAATGTCCTCTCTGGGGTCACTCTAGCATAGCGACGAGGGCTCTCCTCCACGCTCGGTCGAGTGCTCCTGAGACATCGTCGGACGGCGTCTTCCATTAATTTGGAAAGCACTTCTTTCCCCTTTAGTGAGAGATGTTTACCATCCCTCTGGTAGAGGTCGTCTCTACCAAAGAGTGAGGTGTAGGGGTCCACAAAGAACACCCCCTCGGCAGTACACAAATCAGCCAGGCGCTGATTTACTGCAATGTTCTTTGACAGAGCAGTCCCTAAAGGGCCTCTCCTTGGGAGCATGCCAACAACTACCCTTCTGCGGGTTTTTGACCCACAGTCGTCTACTGCACCGAGCACATCCGAGAGGACTCCTTCGGTCATGCCTACTCTACCATTTCTCAGGTAGATGTCATTACCACTCACCATGAGTGCAATGACAGCAGATCTGGACGTTTGGATCCTCTCAGCTTCCTTTCGGAGGTCAGCATTGCCATAACCTGGCAAACAATTCACCTTCACAGAAGTGTGAAGGCGATCTGCCATTAGGGGTTCCAGCCCTCGTGCCTGGGAATCACCTACAATGTGTATATCCACAGGCCTCTCCTTGGTAGGAGCACGAGATGCCTTGTGAGGAACCCGAGAGTGTTTTGAATTCCTGCCGGGCTCGTCACTTCCTCCAGGTTGCTTCTTCTTCGTCTTCTTTACCTTCTTCATTTTCTTTTCCTTCTTATTTGATTCCTCACTTTCCTCTAATCCCTCCTCAACTGTCTTGGGTTTTTCTCCCTTCTCCATATTCTCCTCCTCTTTTCCATCACACTTTTCTGCAATCTCTTTTCCTTCTGCAGTCTCTTTTCCTTCTTCATTGTTGTTGTTCTTCTTGTTGTTGTTGTTCTTCTTGTTATTCTTCTTTTTGTTGTTCTTCTTCTTGGTCTTTACCGCCGTGGTGGAGCTCTCAGGTGAAGAAGCTCCTTGGACTGCCTTGTCTCTCACATGGCAGTTACACCTCTGTGAGTCCATTCGGAGAACTTCCTCCTTTAGGGAGTTGTTCTCCTTCGTGAGCAGTGAGATGTGCTTCATCAACCTCTCCTCGAGTTTGCAAAAGTCGCAAACACTCGAGGAGTCTAGGTCGCTCGCACTCCTCCCGCTGAAGTCCTCACACCAGCGGTACACCTTGCATGTAGTACATGTAAATTTTCTTGCTGATGGACCTGTCATCTCGCTCTAATTCAATTCAATTTAGGACCAATAATACAAAAGAAAGGGTAATGTGATTTGGTCTCGCATAAGTCTCATCCGCCTACTTCTAGAAGGTTTTCGGTCGTTCGGCCAACAGAAACCTTATGAGCCAAGCACACCAACCCTAAGGTCTCCCCTGGGCCGGACGGCCCCAATCGTGCCGCAGCTCCCAACTGAGCAGCACAAGAGTCCTAAGTAAATGGGACTCTGATTTTTCGACAGGGGTGCTTGAAGTGTAACCGTCGTCCTACTAATCCCTACTAATCCTCCATCCGCGGCCAAACTTAAAGCAAATAGTAAAACTAAATGTCCACGACTTAATCCGAGATCTTTTACTGGCCTGGCAGCCAGCAAGGCACGAAAGCTCTCTCACCAAAGAGCAGTCGAGCCTTTAGGCACCTAAGAACGGTCACAGGGAGCTGGTCAGGCTTATTAATCTAAGAGAATACCTACGGGGGTCCCTGAGGCATCTCCATTACTCGTACCCCACACGCCTGAGATCCCTTCAATCTCAGCCCTTTCGAAACCTGTGAGCGTTAAAAGGCGTTGTTTTAGGAGGTTCCAAAGCCTCCCTTCTCACACGGCATAAGGTAGCTGGTGAGGTCCTTAACAATAAAAACTTATATCGAAAGTGATGAAGATTTTTTTTTTTTTTTTTTTTTTTTTTTTTTTTTGTTAGGACAGTTGAAGAGCAGTTGTGAAACTTAATATTAACATGAAGATTTGACAACTCTTAGTCAGGATCCTAATAACGCTACCTTTCTGGCACGGGTAACCCAACTGGACTAAATGTCCCCCAGCATAGCTAGCAAAATTCAAACAGATCACACAAGCTCTCTCACCGACGGCAAGGTGGTTGTCGAGAGAAGAGAGAGAAGAGAGAGAAGAGAGAGAAGAGAGAGAAGAGAAAGAAGAGAGAGAAGAGAGAGAAGAGAGAGAAGAGAAAGAAGAGAGAGAAGAGAGAGAAGAGAGAGAAGAGAGAGAAGAGAGAGAAGAAAGAAGAGAGAGAGAGAGAGAGAGAGAGAGAGAGAGAGAGAGAGAGAGAGGAGAGAGAGAGAGAGAGAGAGAGAGAGAGAGAGAGAGAGAGAGAGAGAGAGAGAGAGAGAGAGAGAGAGAAAAAAAAAAAAGAGGAGGAAGATAGAGCATTTTCCTTCTTGTTAGATGTGAATTCGCAATCTCGTGAATTAAGAATGGCCAAAAGAAAAACCCAGATTCCTTGTTCCACGTTATGTGTGTGTGTGTGTGTTTTTTTTTTTTTTTTTTTTTTTTTTTTGCTGGCCAGTTTTCATTCTCTTTTCGTTGCTGCTTTTCTCGTCAACACTTTTATTTGTGTGTTTTTAACCTTGTCACTGTTTTGTCCATCTGGCTGATTAAAGGGACTGACAGACAGACGAAGGACGAGAGACGAACAACAGAGAAGGGAAGAAAGGAATGAAAGGGGCGATGGATGGTTTGCTAATGATGGAATGCTGGAGGGGAGATAGATGAATGAAAGTGGTGGGGAGGAAGGGAAGGGAGGAGAAGGGAAGGAACAGAGTGAATAACAGAGAAGAAGAAGGGAGAAAAGGAATGAGATGCTGGAGGGGAGATAGATGAATGAAGGTGGTGGGGAGGAAGGGAGAGGAGAAGGGAAGGAACAGAGTGAATAACAAGAGAACGAACAGAGAAGAAGGGAGGATAGAAATAAAAAATGTAGAGTGAATGCTGAAAGAGAGAGACAGGGAAGAGAAGGGAAGGGACAGAGTGAATAACAAAAGAACGAACAGAGAAGAAGGGAGGATAGGAATTAGAGATGTAGAGTGATTGCTGGAAGAGAGAAAATATTTTGAAGGTGGGGAAGAGAGGAGAAGGGAAGGGACAGAGTGAAAAACAAGAATCGAACAGAGAAGAAGGAAGAGAGGAATAAAGGATGGGGAGATAATGCTGAAAGAAAAACAGAGGAATGAAGGAGGGAAAGGGAGGAGAAGGGAAGAGACAGAGTGAAAAACAAGAGAAAGAACAGAGAAGAAGGGAAGATAGGAATAAAGGACAGTGGAAAAATACTGAAAGACAATAGAAATGAAGGAGGGGATAGGGTGGGATGAGGGGCAGAGTAAAGACTGAATGAAAGAGGAAGGAAAGAGAGGGAGAGACAGGTGGGTGGACAGGGTGGTTGTGAGGGGATCGTCAATGATGAAGGGGAAACGCTGCCTCAACCTCTCTCTACACTTGAATAGAATCGAGTATAACTAACTCACTGTCTGCTGCTTTCTGTGTCAGAGTGGTGAAGGTGTATAACATAATCAGTATAAATAAATTACCCAAAGCAGTTGTTCTACGGGAAACACATTACATTGGTGAGTGTTAAATAAACAACATAGATAATAATTTTTATTATGAATATTTAAAATGAAAGTAATAATAATTATAATAATATTTATAATAATAATATGAATAATTATAACAACAACAATAATAACAATAATAACAATAACAATAATAACAATAACAATAACAATAATAATAATAATAATAATTACCATTATTAATATTATTACCGATATTATCATTATAATTCTAAATAATTGAAGGTGAAACTCGATACACTCTCTTACAACTTAAATAAACTAATATGATACTCTAGACATCACTTTCCTTCCCTCTCCCTCTACCCTCCTTTCCCTCTCCCCTCCTTTCCCTCTCATCTCCCCTTCCTCTCTCTTTCTCTTTCTCTATCACTCACTCACTCTCTCCCTCTACCCTCCTTTCCCCTCTCATCTCCCCCTCCTCTCTCTTTCTCTTTCTCTATCACTCACTCACTCTCTCCCTCTACCCTCCTTTCCCCTCTCATCTCCCCCCTCCTCTCTCTTTCTCTATCACTCACTCACTCTCTCCCTCTCCCCTCCTTTCCCTCTCATCCCCCCCCTCCTCTCTCTCTATCTCTCTCTTTTTCTTTCTCTATCTTCCTCCCCTTTCCCTCTCATCCTCCCCCTTCCTCTCTCTCTATCTCTTTTTCTTTATCTCACTCTCTTCCGCTTCTGTCCTCTCATCTCCCCCACTCCTCTCTCTTTCTCTCTCTCTCTCTTTTTCTTTCTCTCACTCTCTTCCGCTTCTGTCCCTCTCTTTCTATCTCACTCTCTCTTTATCTCCTCCACTTCTGTCCATCTCTCTTCCTTTCTCTCTCTCACTCTCTCCCTCTCTCTCTCTCTCTCTCCCTCCTCTCTCTCTCTCTCACCCACACACACACACACACACACCCCTCAGACCCTCCTCAGGTAAACAACAACGTGTGTTATGAGAAGCAAATAAACAAACAAACAAACGAACGAACGAACGAACGAACAAACAAACACACACACACACGGTTGAGCTAGGAAACTCTATTCGAGGCCTAACGAGCAAAAGGGGCATATAAACCAACCCAACCTATCAACCAACCAACCAACCTATCTACCAACCATCCTTCCTTCCAATCTTTCTACTCTTCCTTCTAAAATATCCATCCTGGCGATATTGCGACTTTGTATTATTATTAGTATTATCATTATTATTATTATTATTATCGACATCCTCTGTAAAAGGTACAGTTCCGAGTACATGAAGAAGAAACACTGCATCATCCCCTACAGGTAAACAAATATTGGATACCTGTAGAACTCTTAGTAATCAATGGAAAAAGAAAGGTAAATGGTTTGTTTCCGTCCAGCTCTCCTTACAGTATATCCATTACCACCATATGACACTTAAAAGATGCAGTCAATAATAGTAATAATAATAATAATAATAATGCTAACAATAACAATAATTATAATTATAATAATTATATTAATAATAATAATAGTAATAATAGTAATATTACTGCTACTCCAACTAGTAATAATAATAATAATAATAATAATAACAATAATGATACATATCAAACCTTGGTTCGGCACTTACGACTGTCTTAGTCACCAAGGATATTATGGTTAAAGTTTAAAATTCTAAAAGTTACCATTAGGGTGCCAAACTAAGCTTTAGATACATAAACAAATTCCAAAGTCAAT
>JAWQEG010008238.1:10000-15704 GCA_033782935.1 Petrolisthes cinctipes | reverse complement strand
ATACCACTCATAATTTTTTCTTTGTTATATATTGTGCATCACTTTGTGTTTATTTAAATGGAAATTAAAATGTTGTAGGCAAAAATAAAGTAAATAAAATGAAGATCGACAATTTTCACCTCACCTATTATAATTTTCCTCATTAGTTTATGTATTCGCATCTAGCGCCGTTTTTTTGGCACCAATTACTGGCTAGATGCGAGATCCCACTGTAATAATAGTTGTTGTTGTTGTTGTTGTTGAAGTTCGTCAAGGTGTCTGGCCGAGCAGCCCCCCAGCTCCTGAGGAAGGTCATGGCCTGAACCGGGCTTTCCCACAGTGCCTTCAGAGAGTGTATGTTGTGTTGTTGGTGTGTGTGTTTGTGTGTATGTTGTGTTGTTGGTGAGTGTGTTTGTGTGTATGTTGTGTTGTTGGTGAGTGTGGTTGTGGTGTTGCAGTCTTCAATAATGTGTTTAATAGAATGGGGTGTTGTGTTACATCCCGGACAGGCATCCACAATGGCTCCATCCATAATAATAGTAATAATAGTAACATATATAATAATATGAATATTATTAATAATAATAATAGTAATAATAATAATATCAATAATAGTATGAATAGTAATAATATTAATAATAATAATATTAATAATAATAATAATAATATAAATATTATTAATAATAATAATAATAATAATAATAATAATAGTAACAACAATAATAATATGAATAATAATAATAATATGAATAATAATAATAAAAATAATATATATACATAAAACTGAATATATACCTAACCAAACCAGAAAATAATAATAAAAATAAAAATAATAATAATAATAATAATAATAATACCGAATAATGTTTAGGGAGCATACTAACTAACCTGGTCTCCGTCAATAGCGTAATAAATAGCGTTCTGGAGTTTGTCACTGGAGCGGTCGGCCATGGAGACTTCGGGTAGCGGTCCACCTGTTAATTATAATATAGTGTTATTATTTGTTATTATTATTATTGTTGATGTTGTTGTTATTGTTGTTATTGTTATTATTATTATTAGTTGTAGTAGTAGTAAGTAGTAGTAATATTGTTATTGTTATTGTTATTATTATTATTATTATTATTATTTTTGTTGTTGTTATTATTATTATTAATGTTGTAGAAATGTTGTTATTGTTATTATTATTATTATTATTATTATTTGTAGAAATGTTATTATTATTGATTTTATTATTATTATTATTATTATTATTATTATCATTATTATTATTGTTAGAAGTAGCAGTAATATTATTGTTGTTGTTACAGATAAAACAAATAAACAACAATAACAATAAAATATATATACCAGCATAATTATAATTATCACAAAATTTCATGAAAAACAGGCACAAATATAATAGTAATAATAATAATAATATATATAACAATAATAGTTAATAATAATAATAATAATATATAAAAAATAAACTTACACACACACAATTTTTCGCACCACTCGCAATATATTCCGCGAGAATTAATTTTTTCGCACCACTCACAATATCATGAAAAACAGGCGTGAAATTAATTTTTCGCACCACTTGCAATATATTCTGCATGAATTTAATTTTTTGCATCACTCACAATATTTTCCGCTCGCAATAAATTTTTTTTCGCACCACTCACAATATATTCCGCTTGCAATAACAAATTCTTTCGCACAACTCACAATATATTCCGCTCGAAATAACAAAAATTTTCGCACCACTCTCAATAACAAAAAAATTTCGCACCACTCACAACATACTCCGCAAGAAATAACAAAAATTTTCGCACAACTCAAAATATTTTCCGCTCGAAATAATAAATTTCCCGCGCGAAATAATAATAATAAAAAAAAATTTCTTTGGTGCGACTCAAAATATTTTCCGCTCGAAATAATAAATTTCCCGCGCGAAATAATAATAATAAAAAAAAATTTCTTTGGTGCGACTCAAAACATTTTCCTCGCGAAATAATAACAATAAAAAAAAATGTCTCCGGGTGCGACTCACAGTATTTTCCGCGAGAAATAATAAAATTTTTCCGCGAGAAATAATAAAATTTTTCCGCGAGAAATAATAAAATTTTTCCGCGCGAAATAATAATAATATTAAAAAAAAAATGTCTTCGGCTGGGAGGGACTCAAAACATTTTCCGCGAGAATTAATAAATTTTCCCGCGCGAAATAATAATAATAAAAAAAAATTCTTCGTTTGACTCACAGTATTTTCCGCGCAAAATAATAATAATAATAAAATTTTTCTGCGGACTCACAGTATTTTCCGCGCTGCTCACAGTTCTGGTTGTGTGGTCCCGGCCAACACATCCTGGCCTCAACGTCAACCCTCGCACCATGCTTCAGTAACAGCTCCACACACTCCTCATATCTGGTGGGGGGAGAGGGAGTGAGTGAGTGAGTGAGAGTGAGAGAGAGAGTTAATTATCTGGTGGGGAGAGGAAGAGGGAGAATTATTATGCACATATACGCACACATACTTGTAATATTTATGCACACACACACACACACACACACTTGTAAAATTAATACACACACACACTTGTAAAATTAATACACACATACACACACTTGTAGAATTGATACATACACACAAACACACACTTGTAATATTTATACATACAGACACATATACATTTGTAAAATTTATACACACACACATACTTGTAAAATTTGTACACACACACACACATACATACCCTCTCAAACAGGCAATGTGTAGCGGCAACGAACAAACGCCTCTGTTTGGATCGACGCTCCGTGACAAACACCACCGCACCAACTCGACATTGTTGATTCCCACCACCTTCTGTAGCAAGTTGTAGCCTTCCTCATTGTGGACGTACAGTAGGTTCTCATTCTGGGTGGGGAGAGGGAGTGTGAGTGAGTGAGAGTGGGGGGGAGAGAGAGAGGGGGGAAGGAGGGGGGGAGAGGGGGGGAAGGAAGAGAGAGAAGGGGGAAGTGTGTGTGTGTGTGTGAGAGAGAGAAAGAGAGTGTGTGTATGTGTGTGTGAGAGAGATAGAGAGGTATATAAAAAATGTCCCTTCCTTCCTTCCTTCCTTCCCTTCCTTCCTTCCTTCCTTCCTTCACATTGTTGATTCCCACCACCTTCTGTAGCAAGTTGTAGCCTTCCTCATTGTGGACGTACAGTAGGTTCTCATTCTGGGTGGGGAGAGGGAGTGAGAGTGTGTGAGAGTGGGGGGGAGAGGGGGGGAAGGAGGGGAAGGAGAGAGAGAAGGGGGAAGTGTGTGTGTGTGTGTGAGAGAAAGAGAGAGAAGGGGAGTGTGTGTGTGTGAGAGAGAAGGAGAGTGTGTGTATGTGTGTGTGTGTGAGAGAGAGAGATATATAAAAAATCTCCTTCCTTCCTTTCCTTCCTTCCTTCCTTCCCTCCTTCCTTCACATTGTTGATTCCCACCACCTTCTGTAGCAAGTTGTAGCCTTCCTCATTGTGGACGTACAGTAGGTTCTCATTCTGTGTGGGGAGAGGGAGTGAGAGTGAGTGAGAGTGGGGGGGAGAGAGAGGGGGGGGGGGAAGGGAAGGAGGGATGGAGGGATGGATGGAGGGAAGGGGAGAAAGTGTGTGTGTGTGAGAGAAAGAGAGAGATGGGGAGTATGTGTGTGTGTGAGAGAGAAGGAGAGTGTGTGTGTGTGTGTGTGTGTGAGAGTGATGGAATACAAAGGAATACAAAGGACATTCAAACAGCAACAGACCTACTGGTCCTTACGGGGCTGCTTGATTTTGCTATTCTATCTAACCTACAAGAGTGAGGGAAAGTATAGCAAAGAAGAAGGCTCCTCCCCACCCACCACTCCCTCCAGCCAAAGCTGGCAGGAAATGAAAAGATACCATGGGGTGAGAGAGGGAGGGAAGGAGGGAGAGGGATGGATGGAGAGAAGGGGAGTGTGTGTATGTGGGATGGAGGGAGAGAAGGGAAGAGTGTGTGTGTGTGGGAGGGAGAGAAGGGGATTGTGTGTGTAAGGGAGGGAAGGAGGGGGAAGGGAAGAGATTGTGTGTGTGTGTGTGTGTTTGTGAGAGAGAGAAAATGTCCCTCCTTCCTTCCCTCTTTCTCTCCTCACCTTCCTTTCCTCCTTTCTTCCTCATTCTCTCTCTCTTTTCTTCCCACCCTCCTTCCTTCCTTCCACCCTCCCTCCTTTCCCTCTCTCTCTCCTTCTCTCCCTTCCATCTCTCCCTTCCCTCCCTCCTTCCCTCCTCTCCCTCCTTCCTTCCTTCCTTCCTTCCTCACCTTAGGTCTGGTAGATAACAAAGCGTGTAATCTCTGTACAGTAACTCTGGGATTGGCTCTCAGTGTGTCCAAAATAACACACAGGTTGTACACAATAATATTACATCTGTCCCTCCTTACCTTCCCTCATTCTCTCCCTCCTTTTTCTTTCCTCCCTCGTCTCCTTCCTTCCTTCCTTCATTTCCTCATGCTCTCTCCTTCCTTCCTTCCTTTCTTCCCTCCTTTCTTTCCTCTCTCTCTTTTCTCCTTCCTTCCTTCCTTCCCTCTCTCTCTCTTTTCTTCCTTCATTTCTTCCTTCCCTCTCTCTCTATTATCTTCCTTCCTTCCTTTCCATCTTTCCTCCTTCCTGCTCTCTCTTTTCTCTCCCTCCCTCCTTTCCTCCTCTCTCTCTCTCCCTCTTTTCTCCTTCCTTTCTTCCTTCCATCTCTCCCTCCTTCCTTCTCTCCATCTCTCCCTCCTTTCCTCCATCCTTCCCTCCTTCCTTCCTTCCTTCCTTCCTTCCTCACCTTAGGTCTGGTAGATAACAAAGCGTGTAATCTCTGTACAGTAACTCTGGGATTGGCTCTCAGTGTGTCCAAAATAACACACAGGTTGTACACAATAATATTACATCTGTCCCTCCTTACCTTCCCTCATTCTCTCTCTCCTTTCTCTTTCCTCCCTCTTATCTTCCTTCCTTTCTTTCCTCATTCCTTCCCTCTTTTCTTTCCTCCCTCGTCTCCTTCCTTCCTTTCCATCTTTCCTCCTTCCCTTCCTCCTCACCTTCCTTCTCTCCCTTCCATCTCTCCCTTCCATCTCTCCTTCCTTCCTTCCTTCCTTCCTTCCTTCCTTCCTTCCTCACCTTAGGTATGGTAGATAACAAAGCCTCTAATCTCTGAACAGTAACTCTGGGATTGGCCCGGAGTGCGTCGAAAATAACGCGTATGTTCTTCTTAGTGGACTCGGAGACGGTGCGATGGTTGGCTGAGGATAGCAGTGCCGACCCTGACTGGAAGAAGGATGAGAGCATTCCACCCATGGCTGTTGTCAGACCTCCACCGCAGCCGCCGACACCACCGACACCACCTCCGATGCCGACTCCGACACCACCTGCGGAAAAAAAATAGAGATGAGAGGTTGTTGTTGTGTTTTGTGTTGGAAATTAATGGGATATTTAAGGCGTCTTCTATTTATGCCAGAGCAACACTGGTCAGGCAACCCGGTTGCTCGAGTCGTCGATTTCACATCTTCTATTTACGCCAGGCAACCCTGGTCACCCCAACCCGGGTTGGTCGGAGGGCAACCCGGAGCAACCCATCTCGATAGCAGGGTTACGTGGCGGTATCTGGCAACTTTTATAGGTTACTCATCAGCTGATGCTACCAAAACAAACACTGGTAAGGCCTCTTACAGAAATATATATGATATTTTAGCATAATATGAGACGTTATCTTCAAAAT
>JAWQEG010008238.1:0-5000 GCA_033782935.1 Petrolisthes cinctipes | reverse complement strand
ATATTTTGGTATTTTTAATATTTTTCTCATTTGTTAACGTTTTATATCCAATTTTGACGGCATTTTTGGATTTTTCAGTATTTTTTATGGTATATTTTGTACTTTTGGATTCTATTTTGGTTTTAGTTTTGATTCTTAAGAGTTGATATATTAGTTATAAATAGTGGGTGGTGGGGAATTTCTAGGGATATTTCATTTTTCTATTTTTTTTCTATTTTATCGTTCTAGATTTTATATTAGATGTGTTTTTGGGTTTGTGTGTGATTTTTATGGTTCATTGGTAGTTTTTGGTTGTTATTTTGGGTTTAATTAGGGTTCCTGTGCCTTGATATATGGTATAAAATGGAGGGGAAAGGGAATAATCTAGGGAATTTTATCTTTCCCCTACAAATATAATAAATATGTGTTTTTTGCATCTTTTCGTCCATATTTTCACACCATTACAAATATTTTAATGTGTGTTGATAATTATGTGCTTACTTTATCAGTCTTGTATACTGAATTATGAAAGAGGCGAAGAAAAATACAGATATATATATATTTATTTAGGGAAATTCTGTATTTGTCGCAATTCTTGATATTATTATTATTACCGTGTTCTTGTCTCTCTTCTCCACTCAGTAAATTATTATCGTAATTTATAAAGCCTTATTTAATCATTTCTGTAAACTTTAATTAATTAAGGAAGAATTAACTTATATTAAAATAATCTAGGGAAATTTCTGTGGGGAATATTCGTCATTGGATTTTAAGCGTATTTCTTTCATTTTTTTCCTCTGTAATTATTCATATATTGTCACTATATAATCATTATATCTAGACTTAAAATGTAATTAATTCCTTTCATATATAACTCCATAACTAATCTTGATAATGAATATAGGAAAATTATTTGTCATTATGGCGGGGAAATTTTTATATTCTGGGGAAATATCATAATTTATCATATATTTTGACATAATAACACATGTCTAATAACTATAAATAATTATCTAAGGTATATTTTATTTAGAATTGGGCCTGGGACACACGTACGGGCGTTTTTTTAGTGGCGGCCACATAATAATAATGACGACACTAGTGGTCTCTGGCCTTACCACAAATCGCCATCATCAGCCAAGTATAAGCAGGGACACACGGGCGGCGCTTTAATTTGTGGCTTGTGTGTGTGTGTGTGTGTGCCTGTGCAAACTAGACAACTGCATGTGCAATCATTTAAATTTGCCACACACACACACACATATACACACACACACACCACGGTTTTTTTTTTTTTTTTTTTTTTTTAATTAATTAATTGCGCCGTACGTAGCGACAGTCAAACACCCGTACGGATAATTATACCTGTACAACCACCTATACTAATTTGTACAGGCAAGATTGACAGTCTAATAAATATGGAGGCCTTAAGGATGAATGTAATTAGTTAAAGTAAAAAATTAACATACATCCTTACATTGATTATAAGTTCTGATGAGTGATCCATTGATAAAATACTAGTGTGTTTACTTTAATTAATGCTAGATAGATATTATTGCCGCACACCACCAAATTGGGTTGCAGTCTTTTCTTGCCCAACTGTACAAGATAAGATTATGTATCCAGGCTTGCTTCGAATAGCCTGATCGAGTATTAAGCGAACTCAAGTAAATATAAAAAAGGATAAGCTTGTAATTGGTTCACTACTATGTCAAATGATTCGAAACTTCAACAGGACCTGGATACATATTTTGGATTGCGAGTGTACAGTTGGGGAATAATGTATCTGAACACTGTTGGCGGCTTCTGGCAACATCCCCAAAAGTAAACACATCAATGAGAGAAAGTATTAATGAATTGAAGGAAAACTTTTATTTCACTGTCTGTGGTTGGTCGCCGTCGCCCAATATCAGTTATCCTTATGTAGTAATGAATAAAGTTTGTCTATTACTAACGTGTTTATCACTGACATTGTTACCAGAAGCCGTCAACGGTGTCCAGATACTTTGTTCCCCAACTGTACAAGCGTGTGTGTATGTCAAATGATTCGAAACTTCAACAGGACATGGATACATATTTTGGATTGCGATCGAGTGTACAAACGTGTGTGTGATTGACGAGAAGCTTGTTGTTGGATATGGTCTTAATTGTGAGGTGAGGTTGTAATAATGAAACGTTTTAACGAGGCTGTTAAGGTTGTTTTTATTACCATGGCAATAACATTGATTTATATACAGAGTGTGTGTGGGGGGTTGAGGGGGAAGGAGGGTGGAAGAGAGGGGAGGAGGGTGGGTGGGGAATGAGAGGAAGGGAGAAAGGGGAATGAGAGGGGGGAGGGGAGGGGGAATGAGAGGAAAGGGGGTGGGGAGGAAAGGAGGGGGAGGGGGGATGGGAAATGAGAGGAAGGGAGGGGGGAATGAGAGGAAAAGGGGGGAGGGGGAATGAGAGGAAAGGGGGGAAGGGAGGGGGGGGATGAGAGGAAAGGAGGGGGGGGAATGGAGGAAGGGGGGGGGAATGAGAGGGAGGAAGGGGGGATGAAAGGAAAGGGGGAATGAGAGGAAAGGGGGGAGGGGGGATGAGAGAAAATGGGGGGAATGAAAGGAAAGGGGGGAAGGGAGGGAGGAAGGGGGGAGGGGGGGATGAGAGCAAAGGGGGGGGGGGGACAGGAAAAGTATATATATATAAAATCCTTTTAATTCAAATTCCATATCCTAATAATAAAAAAAATAATTATATATATTTTTCTTATAATTAAAATTCCATATAAGAAATTACAAAAAAAAAAAAAAAAATTATACAGTATTTATATATAGATTTTTTTTTTAATTAAAATTCCAAAAAAATAATAATAATAATAAAAAAAAATCTATTCACAATTAAATTCTAAAAAATGCATATATATATAATATTAAAAATTCTACAACCATATTTTAGAGAGAGAGAGAGAGAGAGAGAGAGAGAGAGAGAGAGAGAGAGTATGTGTGTGTATGTGAGAGAGAGAGTGTGTGTGTGTGTATGTGAGACAGTGTGTGTGTATGAGAGAGAGAGAGTATGTGTGTGTGTGAGAGAGAGAGAGAGAGAGAGAGAGAGAGAGAGGGAGAGAGAGGGAGAGAGAGAGAGAGAGAGAGAATGTGTGTGTGTGTGTGTGTGTGTGTCAGACAGAGAGAGAGAGAAAAAAATTATCATCATCATTATTATTATTATTATTTATATATTCATGTGTTGGTCCCGTTTGGTTTGTGCGTTTGTATGTGTTTGTATATGTGTGTGTTTGTATATGTATGTTGTATATATGTGTGTGTTTGTGTGTGTGTGTGTGTGTGTTGTGTGTTTCATGGCATATTTTGGAGTAACCACAGTACTCCGACATAAAGCATTATTAATTAAAAATAATATAAGCATTAATCAAGTAATCATAAAAAGCGCAAATTTTTTTCGTATTTAAAAAAAAAAAAAAAAAAAAAATCGTATTTTTTTTTTATAAAAAAAAAAAAAAAAAATTATCTTCGTACATGTAATAAATTTTTTCCGGAGTTAATGATTCCTCCAAATTATTCAAATTGACAATAACAACAACAACAACAATTGGTTATTATTATTATTATTTATTATTTATTCATCTGGTCCTGAATTTATTATTAATGTTATTATTATTACAATTTTTTTATTTGTTATTATTATTATTATTATTTTCATTATTATTTTCATTATTATTATTATTTTTATTATCATTTTTTTTTATCATTATTATTATTATTATCATTTTTTTTATCATTATTATTTTTATTTTTATTATCATTATTATTTTTATTTTTATTATCATTATTATTTGTATTATCATTATTATTTTTATTATTTATTCAGCTGGTCCAGTAGTTATTATTATTATTATTATTATTATTATTATTATTATTATTATTATTATTATTATTATTATTATTTATTTATTTATCTGGTCCTGTTTATTTGTTTGTGTGTTTGTTTATTTGTTGACATAATTTGGAGGAATCAAATATTAACATTATTTTTTTATTAACATTAAAATATATATATATAATATCATAATCATACAATTATTATTTTTTTTACTATAATAAAAAAAAAAATTCTATATTAATTAATCTATAAAATATTCATTCAAAAATTTTATACAATAATTATAGTCATATAATTAATTTAATATTCTATAATTATTTAAAAAAAAATATATATATATATATAAAAAATTATTTAAAAAAATATTAACAAAAAAGTATTATTTTATCTATACATAAAAATTATTAATCAAATAAAATTAATAATTATTTTTCTATAATATTTTTCTAATTATTTTTCTAACAATTGAGAGAAACAAAAATTCTATTATTTAATCTATACAAAAAAATTAACCTAATAAAGCTTTCATTAATTAAAAATATAAGTGTATATCTATTATTATTATTATTAATATTATTATTATTATTATGTATTGGAAGAAGCAAGCGCATTTATTTAATGTTTATAATATTTATTTTATGACGCATTTATTGTCATTAAGAAATTGGAGGTTAGAGCGAGTCCTTTGAAAACCTAACCTAACCTAACCTAACCTAACCTTCCTAACCCAACCTAACCTAACCTAACCTAACCTAACCTAACCTAACCTTCCTAACCCAACCTAACCTAACCCAACCTAACCTAACCAACCTAAGGTCTTTGTCACACTGTGGGCGCAGCCGCTGAATGGTGATAACACACACACACACACACACACACAAATGAGAGGTGTAACACACTAGTCCCTGGCTAGTACAGTGGTAACGCACCTGCCTCGCATCCGTGAGGTGGGCAGATGGAGCCTCACCCAGGCCTGAGAGTTTAAAACTGTTTACTGGGGGGGTTACTACCATGGCTGGGTACCATGGTGGGGAGTTGGGCTGGTCTGGCTCACGTTCTGGAGAGTATCTCATCAGAGATAGATACCACAACTAAAACCCTCCAACTTTAACTTTAACTTTAACTATGGCAGTCTGGGCAGACAG
>JAWQEG010008237.1:15000-61599 GCA_033782935.1 Petrolisthes cinctipes | reverse complement strand
CCCAATCCACTCCTCTCACCCAATCCACTCCTTTCACTCCATCCACTCCTCTCACCCCATCCACTCCTCCCTCTTGTTGTCCTCCTTCCTATTACTCATACCTCTTTTCTGTTTTCCTTTTACTCCTTTTCTCTCCCTCTTTACCCTCTCTCCCTTCCTCCTTGTTCCCTCTCCCTATCCTATCTCCTTTTTCCCACTCACTCCCTTCTCCCTCTTCCTTCTCTCCATTTCCTTCCTCTTTTTTCCCTCTCTCCTTTCCTCCCATTTCTCTCTCTCCTTTCCTCCCATTTACCTCTCCTTTCCTCCCATTTCCCTCTCTCCTTTCCTCCCATTTCTCTCTCTCTCCTTTCCTCCCATTTCTCTCTCTCTCTCCTTTCCTCCCATTTCCCTCTCTCCTTTCCTCCCATTTCTCTCTCTCCTTTCCTCCCATTTCTCTCTCTCTCTCCTTTCCTCCCATTTACCTCTCCTTTCCTCCCATTTCTCTCTCTCCTTTCCTCCCATTTCTCTCTCTCCTTTCCTCCCATTTCTCTCTCCCCTCATTCCACCCCTTGTCCCTCTCCCCTCATCCGTCCCTTGGTCCTCTCCCCTCATCCACCCCTTGTCCCTCTCCCCTCATCCGTCCCTTGGTCCTCTCCCCTCATCCACCCCTTGTCCCTCTCCCCTCATCCACCCCTTGTCCCTCTCCCCTCATCCATCCCTTGTCCCTCTCCCCTCATTCATCCCTTGTCCCTCTCCCCTCATCCGTCCCTTGTCCCTCTCCCCTCATCCCGTCCCTTGTCCCTCTCCCCTCATCCGTCCCTTGTCCCTCTCCCCTCATCCGTCCCTTGTCCCTCTCCCCTCATCCGTCCCTTGTCCCTCTCCCCTCATCCGTCCCTTGTCCCTCTCCCCTCATCCGTCCCTTGTCCCTCTCCCCTCGTGGTTCTAGGCGGCTGTGAGGGACGGGCGTGAAGGTGAGCTGAGGGGAACCACGCCCACCGAGGGGAGACAACAACTAGAGTATCCCTCCCCCCAACACCCACCCCACCCAGTCTGTGATATGATAGTGGTTGTGGTGACGGCCGCTCCCCCTCACACCCCTCCCCCTCACACCCCTCCCCCCCTCACACCCCTACCCCCCTCCTCCCCTCCAACCCTCCCCCCCCTCCAACCCTCCCCCCCTCACACCCCTCCCCCCCTCACAACCCCTCCTCCCCTCACACCCCTCCCCCCCTCACACCCTTCCCCCCTCACACCCCTCCCTCCTCACTCCCATCCTCATAATCCTCACTCTTGTCTTTTCTCTCTCTTCTCAGTTCCACCCCTCATACCCCTTGCGTTAAAGTCCTCATTATTCCCTGTCATTCTCCCTGTTTTCATGCCCGACTTGCCACCCTTCCCTCATGCATCTCACTCCCCATCCTCACTCATCACCCTCCCCCAACCAGAGTCATGGTGGACTGTTGTTGCTTGGAATAGTGTGGAGGAATCAGTCGCTCCAGATTTGCCAACACTGTACTGCCTGCATGCCCTCTTAAACACACCAGGCTGGCCAGGCATCAAAGTTTTACCACACCTTGCTATGTTTTGAGGGTCAGTGTCTCTGGTGGGGGTCAAGTTGGAAGGAGACTGACTAATCCTCCAAACTATAAAGACAGGAAAGAACAGACTAGTACCCTCAGTATACGAGTAGGGGTTGTGTTTTGTAGTTTAGTTTGGAGGAATATGTATGTACCCCTTTCAAGCTAAGGTATGGAAACAACATTGAACGTTTGCTTTTCCAATTCCTGTATAGTGGTGGTGGTGGTAGTGGTCAGACATCCAGGACATAGAGAATATAAGAGAAACGATAGCAAACATGAAATTCTGATGATGATAGATTCAGTATTGCTTCCCTTTCCCTACACAAATGTCAAGGTGTTCCCATTTCATGCTTGGTCAACTAATAATACACAGGGCAACTCCAGTGTCTATTTCAAGTGTAGTTTTGACATTGATAAATATAGTTAAGAATATTTTTTACACTTATCTAGCGGGTTGTTAGAGTACACGAAAAGGAGTAGAAGAAAAGTGATTAATATATTAACAGATAAAATTGTAGATAGAATTGCGACCAAATTATTACACAAACATAATGTAAATTTTTTAATTGAAGTAAAGTATTATTCAGGGAACTACTATATTATTAGGTAAACTGTTCACTGCTTACGGGAAATGAAGGTGGGGAGATGAAAATGAAAGGACAGAGAAGAAGGAAGCGAGGATAATATATATGACAAGAAGAAACGCGAGTTAATGAAAAATATGAACAGGAAGGAAGAAGGCAGGGTGAGATAAAGAGGAGATGACTTTAAGGATTAGAAATGAATGAATGAATGAAAAAAGAAAGGAATTAATGAAGAGAGAGAGAGAGAGAGAGATGAGGGAAACACACACACACACACACACACACACACACACACACACACACACACACACACACACACACACACACACACACACACACACACACACACACACACACAGGAGGAGAGAGAGGGGAGAGAGATGAGGGGAACACACACACACACACACACACACACGGAGGAGGAGAGAGAAGGGAGAGAGATGAGGGGAACACACACACAGAAGGAGAAAGAGGGGAGAGAGATGAGGGGAACACACACACACACACACACACACACACACACACACACACAGAGAGAGAGAGAATGAGGGGAACACATACACACACACACACATACACACATACACAGAGAGAGAGAGAGAGAATGAGGGGAACACATACACACACACACACATACACACATACACAGAGAGAGAGAGAGAGAATGAGGGGAACACACACACACACACACACACACACACACATACACATACAGAGAGAGAGAGAGAGAGAGAGAGAGAGAGAGAGAGAGAGAGAGAGAGAATGAATGAATGACATAAGGGTTAGTATAGGGGCGTGGGTGTGTCCACATTATACGCTCTGTTAGTTTCCTTGTGTTCACGTCGACCCTGGCCTTTCTCTTCTTTCCCTTCCTACTGTCCCACCACTCTCCTCTCTCCTCCCTCCTACACACAGAAACCCCCTTGCCTCTCTCCCTCCCTCCCTAACCCCCTAGCATTTTCTCCCAACCCCCAGAACTCCCTACTCTCCCTCCCAAACCCCAGAAACCCCTACCTTCCTTCCTAACCCCACCACTCTCCCTCCTAACCCCACCACTCTCCCCTCCCAAACCCCACCACTCTCCCTCCTAACCCCACCACTCTCCCTCCTAACCCCACCACTCTCCCTCCTAACCTCACCACTCTCCCTCCTAACCTCACCACTCTCCCTCCTAACCCCACCACTCTCCCTCCTAACCCCACCACTCTCCCTCCTAACCCAACCACTCTCCCTCCTAACCCAACCACTCTCCCCTCCCAAACCCGAAAAGCCCATACTCTCCCTCCTAACCCCCAAAACCCCCTACACACCCTCCCTCATGAATCCTCCTCTCTTTCCCTTCCCCCCCCACCCCCTCTCCTGGACCCTCCTCTTTTTCCCTTCCCTTCCATTCCCTACCCTTTCTCTCTCTTCCCTTCCATTCCCTACCCTTTCTCTCTCTTCCCTTCCATTCCCTACCCTTTCTCTCTCTTCCCTTCCATTCCCTACCCTTTCTCTCTCTTCCCTTCCATTCCCTACCCTTTCTCTCTCTTCCCTTCCATTCCCTACCCTTTCTCTCTCTTCCCTTCTATTCCCTACCCTTTCTCTCTCTTCCCTTCCATTCCCTACCCTTTCTCTCTCTTCCCTTCCATTCCCTACCCTTTCTCTCTCTTCCCTTCCATTCCCTACCCTTTCTCTCCCTTCCCTTCCATTCCCTACCCTTTCTCTCTCTTCCCTTCCATTCCCTACCCTTTCTCTCTCTTCCCTTCCATTCACTACCCTTTCTCTCTCTTCCCTTCCATTCCCTACCCTTTCTCTCTCTTCCCTTCCATTCCCTACCCTTTCTCTCTCTTCCCTTCCATTCTCTTACCCTTTCTCTCTCTTCCTTTCAAATGCAAATAATAATACTGTGTAATTCTCTTATCTGTCAGAAACGCATTGGGTGACTTCTTATTATTAGATTTTAAACTCATCATTATTTTCAGAATTTCGTGAGTTTTTGGATATCGATCTGAAAATCCACAATGTCAAATTTCACGAGAATATAATATAGAGAAAGAGAGAAATGAAACCTTTAGACCATCCTTGAAATTTTATCTCACTGGATCCCCACACTCCCGGAAAGAAAATAATAATCTCCGCTCTGCTGCTACTCATTGCATCGAAAAAAAAAAAAAAAAAAAAAAAAAAAAAGAGATAGAGAAAAGAAGTGGATGGAAAAGTGTAGCGAGAGGAAGAGTAAAATATGGCAGTGTTATATCACAACATTCACTAATTAAAACCCCCCCCAGCGTGGAGGAGTATAGGCACCACCACCACCACCACCCCTTCCAGCCCCCTAGACCCCCAACCCCCCCCTCAACGATACCCCTCAGCCACTACACCCCACTACACCCTTCAGCCCCCCACCCCACTACTCGTACACCCCTCAGCCCCCAATCCCACTGCACCTTTCAGCCCCCCAACCCCACTACACCCCTCAGCCCCTCACCCCCACTACACCCCCTCAGTCCCTCACCCCCACTACACCCTTCAGCCCCCCACTCCACTACTCTTATACCCTTCAGCCCCCAACCCCACTGCACCTTTCAGCCCCCCATTACACTCCTTAGCCTCCCACTACACCCCTTAGCCCCCTACTCTCCCTTCCAGCCCTCCAATCTCCCTTCCAGTCCTCCAATCCCCCTTCCAGTCCTCCAATCTCCCTTGCAGCCCTCCAATCTCCCTTGCAGCCCTCCAATCTCCCTTCCAGTCATCCAATCTCCCTTCCAGCCCTCCAATCCCCCTTCCAGTCCTCCAATCTCCCTTCCAGCCCTCCAATCTCCCTTCCAGCCCTCCAATCTCCCTTCCAGTTCTCCAATCTCCCTTCCAGTTCTCCAATCTCCCTTCCAGTTCTCCAATCTCCCTTCCAGCCCTCCAATCTCCCTTCCAGCCCCTCCTCTCCATACCAGCCCCCTCCCTAGTACTCCCACCCCCACCACACCCCGACTCTCTCATCCCCCAACGGCACTCCCCCCACCCAAGGCACATTCTAGCCCCAAACCACCTCCCCATGACGCCCCCCCCAGCCCCCCCTCCACTCACCCCCTTGGCACCTCCCAGGCAAACAGTCTACCTAACTCACATTTCAGTTCCCACAATTTTCTATTCAGTTGCTTTTTTCATCTGTGTGTGTGTGTGTGTGTGTGTGTATGTGTATGTGTATGTGTATGTGTATGTGTATGTATGTATGTATGTATGTGTGTGTGTGTGTGTGTGTGTGTGTGTGTGTGTGTGTGTGTGTGTGTGTGTGTGTGTGTGTGTGTGTGTGTGTGTGTGTGTGTGTGTGTGTGTGTGTGTGTGTGTGTGTGTGTGTGTGTGTGTGTGTGTGTGTGAGGCGCTTTCTCTCTCGACCAAAACAAGGAAGAGACTCACTAATTTTATCGTCTCGTAATATTTTTTGGGGCTTGGGGACTTACCTACCTACCTGATTGAAGAACCCAAGTTAATGCTGAAACCGATATTAATTTTTCTATCTATATTTTCTTCTCTTTGGGTGGTTTCTTGGTTAATTAATCTGAACTGTTTGTTTGTTTGTGTGGTGGTGTTTCGTATCTCCTGTTACTGATTTATGTAAAAGGAATTGATTTGTTGTATAAGAAAGTGAACGGATCATACATAGTCTTTTGTATGACTCTATGTTGTGGATGATAGATACATTGAGTGTGTGTTGTGGTCAATGTCATTCCTATATCTAACATCCATTGTTTATTATTGTCATTACGGATTGGTGGTAGTATCTCCATTATTTATAAATACTTTCACTACCACTGTAATAACATGTACTGGCCCCCTCATCTATACGACCACCACTACTACTACTACTACTACTACTACTACTACTACTACTACTACTACTACTACTACTACTACTACTACTACTACTACTACTACTACTACTACTACTACTACTACTACTACTACTACTACTACTACTACTACTACTACTACTACTACTACTACTACTACTACTACTACTACTACTACTACTACTACTACTACTACTACTACTACTACTACTACTACTACTAACAACATCAACAACACTATTTTTGCTAACTACCAACACTACTTAGCATAATTTACTCCTCACCACCACTACTACCACCACACTTTTATCACTCCCATTCCTTCCACACCCTCATTCACCCCTCATTCCTTCTTCCCACCCTCATTCACCCCCACTCCCTCATTCACCCCTACTCCCTCTTCCCACCCTCATTCACCCCTACTCCCTCATTCACCCCCACTCCCTCATTCACCCCTACTCCCTCCTCCCACCCTCACCATTCTCCCTCCCTTCACTCTCACTCACTTCTCCTCCTTGCCACTACTTCTTCTCTGCTCCTCCCACCTTCTCATTACCCACCAAGCTAATCCCTAAAGACCCTGGGACTGAGGCTAAGGGGCGCCCCAACACAATCTTTGGGCCCAATTTTCTCGGGGGGGATCAAGCAACTGGATGCAACGTGGGTCCTGATTAGGGGGGGGTTTGAAGAGGGGGGATTACTACAGTGGGGGGGGGGGGTCAGGGAAGGAGTGGAGAATGGATTTTGAGAGAGAGAGAGAGAGAGAGAGAGAGTGAGAGAGTGAGAGAGAGAGTGTGTGTGTGTGTGTGTGTGTGTGTGTGTGTGTGTGTGTGTGAGTGTGAGAGAGAGAGAGAATTGATTTGATTGGTTAGTTGGTTTAAAGAGAGGGATGGGGAAAAAAATTGGGGTTGATTCGAAGTGATGTGATGAGGAGGGTGAATAAGGATGGTTGGTTGATTTAGAAAGAATGAGGTAGAGGTGCAACAGAGTGGGCTATGATTTTTTTTATTTTTTTATTGTATTATGTTATATATATTTAATTTATTTAGCCAGGTTCACATCATGGAATTATCCTTACTGTCAACACTTGGTAACTCCATACTCCTTCCTTCCTTCCTTCCTTTCTTCTTGGCTCTTCCCTTTCTTCCTTACTTGGCCCCTCTTCCTACTTCCTTCAAGGCCCCTCTTCCTACTTCCTTCAAGGCCCCTTTTCCTCCTTCCTTCAAGGCCCCTTTTCCTCCTTCCTTCTTTGGCCCTCCCTTTTCCTCCTCTTTGGCCCTCTTTCCTACCTTTTTAGCCTCCATTGCTCCTTCCTTCTTTCCTGGCCCACGTTTGTCTTCTTTCCTGCCCTCGTTTCCTCCTCCTTTCCTGTCCCCTTTTCCTCCTCCTTTCCTCCCTTCGTAGCCTCCTTTCCCCCTTCCTGCCCCCTCTCCTTCTCTCCTTCCTTCCTGCCGCCCCCCTTCTCTCCTTCCTTCCTTCCTGCCCCCCTTCTCTCCTTCCTTCCTTCCTGCCCCCCTTCTCTCCAAACCTACCTTCCTTCACTCCTTCCTACTCCTTCCTTACCCCTCCTATCCTCCTACCCTCTCTTCCTGCCCCCCTCCTCCTTCTCCTTCCCCCTTCCTCTCCAACTCTACCTCCTGCCCACCCCCCCCTCTCTCTCCTTCCTTCCTGCCCCCCTTCTCTCCTTCCTCCCTTCCTTCCTGCCCCCCCTTGGTTGGCTTAGTGTCACAGCAGGAGGTTGGTGCTCTGTGGCTCCTTATCACTCCACTTTTGCCATAGTAGCCGAGGACGGGGAAGTCATTCAGTTTTATATTAAGGTTGTAGAGTGTCCAGACGTGTTCAGGCTGGTTGGTTGGTCTCTCTCTCTCTCTCTCTCTCTCTCTCTCTCTCTCTCTCTCTCTCTCTCTCTCTCTCTCTCTGGTTGGTTAGATTGTCTTTTTCTCTTTCACAACTTTCTTGTTTTTTTACTTCACTTTTCGTGATATTTCTCCATTTTTCGTTATCTTCCTCCACTTTGCGTTATCTCCTTTCACTTATCGCTATTTTCTATCATGTAGCGTTCTATTTTTTTTTCAACGTATTGTTTTCTTCCACTTTTGTGTTATTTTCTTCCATTGTTCTTTCGTTCTTTTCTCTAGTGTTCGATTTTGCAGGCGTTTTCCACTTTTCATTTTCTTCCAGCCATACGCACACATTTCAGTTTTGTTTTATTTTTTCATTATCACTAAACAAACATTTTTCATATTTTCATTATCACTAAACAAACATTTTCATTTTTTTTTCATAGTCACTAAGCAAACAATTTATTAGCAAATTAAGTCATTTTCGAGAACCATCGAATTTAGTGTTTATCGAAAATCATCATATTAAGTTATTTAACAAAATCATCGATTTTAAGTGATTTTCGAGAATCAGCAAATTTAGTGATATTCGGAAATCAGCGAATTCAGTAATTTTCGATAATCAGCAAATTAGGTGATTTTTGAGAACCAACAAAATAAGTGATTATCGAAAATCAACAATGTAAGTGATTTTCAAAAATAATCAAATAATGAGATTTTAAAAAACTATCGAGTTAAGTTATTTTCAAAAATCATCGAATTAAGTGATTTTCGTGAGTTTTGTTCCTTTAGAGTTGATCGATTACAAATAGACCATTAACGACTTAAATAAACCCTCTACCCAAGTATCCCCACAATTGACCTTTAGAAGTGGTCGATTTGTATTTTGGTCTGTTAATGAGTGATTCAGATTGAGAACACTATCCTAGATCATCGAAATACATCTGATACATTACTTTAGAGAGACATAATGACCACCATTCCCCCCTTTTTAGGCTTCGTGTATATAATCAAGCTTTGTACTCATTCAGACTTGATAATTTACGAAGCCCAAAACATGACGAAAATAACATTAAATAATTTGAGGGAGAGGAGTGGGACGAACGAGGCTATATTATTATGGCTTCTCTGTGTGTCGCTGCTGGTGTCAGAGTCAGGGAGGCTTATTTTCCAACGGGTCAATCCGGTTTCAGAACAGTATTTACTTCTCATTGTCCACGAGAGGTTGTTGTGTTATTTTTTTTGATAAAGCTTTTTACCTTATTATGTGTGATTCGATACAACACTATATAGTCTTCCTCTTGTCCTCTCCACCACCATCCATCCATCCCTTCCTCTCTCCATCACCTCACCATCATCAACCTTTCCCTCCCTGTCTCTCCACCAAAACAAATCATACTTCCCCAACCACCTCCACCACTAACAGTTTGTCTCCCTCTCCACCACAACCACTGACATCATTTCCTTCACACTTCACCACCACCCACCTCTCCTCTCTTCCTTCTCCTCCACCACCACCACCCACCTCTCCTCTCATCCTCCTCCACCACCCACCTTCTTCTCTCATCCTCTGTCCACCACCCACCTCCTCTCATCCTCTCTCCACCACCCACCTTCTCCTCTCATCCTCTGTCCACCACCCACCTTCTCCTATCATCCTCCTCCACCACCCACTTTCTCCTCTCATCCTACTCCTCCTCCTCCTCCACCAACCACTCATCGATCCATCTTTCACCACCCATCCACCACCACCACCACCACTACCACTACCCAAACAACAGTCATTAGTAGCAGTTATGTTTGTACTTGTTTGGCAGGATTCTAAATGGCTAATCTCAGTTACAAATGCAGTATCGTCTTTCCTTTACCTCGACTCAGACCTGTTCCCCCTCACCCCCCTTCCTTCCTTCCTTCCCTGGTGCTCTTCCCTGATTGGCTGGTTGGTTCGTTCAGGGCACAAACACGAATTTCTGGCCCTGATCCCTTTGTCGCCTCGATCCTTGTGGTGTGTGTGTGTGTGTGTGTGTGTGTGTGTGTGTGTGTGTGTGTGTGTCCTTCCTTCCTTGCTTCCTGACTTGTTTCTTTTATATTTTCTTTTATTTTCTTTTTCCAGTCCACTGTTCATCATCATCATCATCAACCTCTCTCTCTCTCTCTCCCATACACACACCAGCAGCTCTCTCTCTCTCCCATACACACACCAGCAGCTCTCTCTCTCTCTCTCTCTCTCTCTCTCTCTGTCACACACACATACACACACCAGCAGCCTTCCGCATCTCCGCCATATTTCTCCCTGGCTGCCTTTCCCCTTCCCATTGTCTCTCAACGCCTTCCTTCCTCGTCTCTCCTTACTTCTCATTCTCATTTTCTTCCTTCCCTTCCCTTACTCCTTCTTTTTCTTTTCCCTGGGTGTCTTCCTTCCTCGTCCTCTTGCCTCCTCCTTCTTCTTCTTTCTCCATCATCCTGTTTTTCTTTTCTTTTTCTCCTCATTCCCTTCCTCCCTCCTTTTTTTGTTTCATGCTTCTCTCCATCCCTTCTTCATCTTTCCTCGTTTTTATCTTGCAACTCTCCTCTTCCCTGCTCCTCTTCTTTCTCTCTACTTCAACCTGCTCTTTCTCTTCTTCCTCCCTACTCCAACCTGCTCTTTCCCCTGCTTCCTATCTACTTCAACCTGCTTTTTCTCTTCTTCCTCCCTACTCTGCTCTTCCCTGCTCCTTCTCTTCTTCTTCCTATCTACTTCAACCTGCTTTTTCTCTTCTTCCTCCCTACTCTGCTCTTCCCTGCTCCTTCTCTTCTTCTTCCTATCTACTTCAACCTGCTCTTTCCCCTGCTTCTCGCTCCTACTTCACCTCACTGCTGGTTTCTTCTCTGCTCTCCAAGTTGCTGCCTGGTCCGTGTAACTGTCTGCTGCTTACAACTCAACATCCACTGCCTCTCACCCCGGCTCTCGTCTCTCTCTTCCCTCCTCCTTTTTCTTCACCCTTCGTTTCTCTCTTTCCTCCTTCATTTTCTTCCTCGTGTCTTTCCTTCCTCCTTCATTTTCTTCCTCGTGTCTTTCCTTCCTCCTCCATTTTCTTCCTCATTTCTCTTCCTCTCCTCCTCCTCCTTATTTTTCGTAGTCTCTTTCTTTTCTCTTCTTACTCCTTTTTCTTCTATTTCTTCGTCTCTTTCCTCCTCTTTAGCATCATCAATCTCTTCCTTCTCCTCTTTTTCTTTACTTTCATTATCTTGCTTTACCTTTCCTTCCTTCTCATCCAACTTTGCCTTCTCTCTCTCTCTCTCTCTCTCTCTCTCTCTCTCTCTCTCCTAACTACATTCTCCCTCTTCCCTGCATCTCTCTTTCTCCCCCAGCCCCCCCCCCCCCTCCTTCTCTTAGTCCTCAGTCGATCCTTCAGCTTCCTCTCTCTCTCTCTCTCTCTCTCTCTCTCTCTCTCTCTCTCTCTCTCTCTCTCTCTCTCTCTCTCTTCGTCGGCTGTTTTTTTACATCTATCTCCCTCGCTCATCCTTCTTATTCTCTTTATTTTTTTCTTTCCTGCAAACTTCACATTTTTTCATCCCTTTCGTCTTTGTCCCACATTCTTTTCTCCTCAATTCCATTTTCGCTTTTCCCGTCTTCAGTCGTTACCTTCCTTCTTGTCCTTCATCTCTTTCGTGTTTGTCTTTTCCCAACTCTTCCATCTTCGCCTTTCCTCTCTTCCATCTTCGCCTCTCACCTCCTTTTCCATCTTCGCCTCAGCCAAGCTCTTCCATCTTCGCCTCTCACCTCCTCTTCCATCTTCGCCTCTCACCTCCTCTTCTATTTTCGCCTCTCACCTCCTCTTCCGTCTTGGCCTCTCCCACTCCTCTTCCAGCTTCCAGGATCGAGATCTCCTCATTACTTCACTAAGAGAAATAGACCCAAATGGCTCCAGACAGACTTTCAATTACCTCGGCAACCTCGGAGCCATCTATCTGGAAACCCATGTTCCGTCTGCTCTAATCTGTTTTATTCTCCACACATTCCAACCGATCTGGGAGGCGCTTAGTTTTCCACTTTCCAGTCCTCAGGGGACCAGCCAGCCAATCCTAGAAGACCCCGTTTCCATGAACAAGTCTCCAGATTTTTCCGATGGCTATTTTTCGGGTGTATTTTAAAAGCCATCTCGGCGCCTGATTCGACGACTCAATCTACTTCCAGCGTGGCACCGGCGCCCGCTATATTATAAAAGATATATGGAATTACTGCCGCCCAGAATCTTTACTTTGGAAACATTGTCAACGTAACCGATCAGATAGAAACACCCCACCACAAAGACCCAACCCTTGTGCGCGAGCCAGGCCCCCTTAAAGCCGAAGTACCCAAGGCTCACACTCCCGACGCCATCCAGGCCTCAGCGGCGCCTGGAAGCTCTGGAGAGGGTGATTGAAGATGCTCTGTATTCCAGGGAAGCTGCGAGTAAGTGTTTCAGAGACTATCTTGCTCGCAGGAGGAGTGCTCGCTACGATCTCTTTTCAAAAAGTGTGAAGCCGCGGCGGTCTTTTCACTCGGGATGTATAAGGGACACCACGCCGGCTCCAGACTTGTTTTGTTGGGATGCTCTTGCTTCTTATTCTTATTCTTCTCTTCCCTCACCTGTATTTTTTTTTTATTATTATTCTTTTTGTTCGTAGTATCTAAACTTGTTGGTGTGCCCTTGTTTCTTATTATTCTTCTCTTCCCTCACCTTTTTTTTTCTTCTTGCTCATAGTAGCCTATCTAAGCTTGTTGATGTACTCGTTTCTTATTCTTTTTCTCTTTCCTCGTCTTTTTGTCTTGTTTATAGTATCTAAACCTGTTGGTGTGTTCTTGCTTCTCGTCTCTCTCTCTCTCTTCCCTTCCCTCGTCTATTTTTTTTTTTTCTTGTTTGTATTATTCGTTTTTTTTTTATTATCTAGACTTGTTGGTGTGGTCTTGCTTCTTTCTTCTCTGTCTCCTCATTTCTTATTCTTGTTCCTAGTATTCACGTTATTTTAGATTATGTTGGCCTGCTCTTGCTCCTTATAATAATTCTTCCCTTTTCCTGTACCCTCCTCCGTTTATTCTTGTTTTTACTATCTACGTTATTTTAGACTTGTTGATGTGCTCTTGTTCATTATTCTTCTTCCCTCCTTCGTTTATTTTTGTTTCTATTATCTACGTTATTTTTTATAGACTTGTTGACTTGCTCTTGCTCCTTGTTCTTCGTTCCTTTTCATCAATCCCTTATTCTTGTTCGTATGCTTCACGTTTTAGGTATTATTGTTGTTGGTTGGTGCTTCTATTCTTCTTCCTTCTCTTCTTCTTTTCGCTTCCACGTCATTTTTTATTGGTCGTGTTATATATTAGTTTTTATGTTGGTGTGAATCTGTTTTTATTGATGATATTCTTTTTCCTTATAGTATCATTTTTTTTTTCTTCTCATCCACTTTCCTTTCTGTTTTGCTCATGGTATGGTTATTGTTGTTGTTATCGTCATCGTTGTTGTTTTTTCCCCTCTGATTTCTTCTTTTGATATGCTACAAGAGTTTAATAGTTATTCTCTTTATTTTTTTTTACCTTTTTCTCTGTCTTCCTTTTTTCTTAACCCCTAAGGACCGCAAGTCCATGAAAGTGAACTTCATTAAGGTCACGCTAGAACCCGCAACCTAACCTAACCGAATCAAACCTAACCTAACCTAACAGAATCAAATCTAACCTAACCAAACCTAACCTAACCTAACCTAACCAAACCTAACCTAACATAACCAACTCCTCTGATCTTCAACAAATATCTTAGTGCCCTTCAATGGATACCTCTTCCCTACATCTTTTCATGCAAATTTTTTTTTTTTTTTCATCCAGTCCCGTTTCCTTTCTTACCTAACGTTACTAACCCTTCTGATTCGTCAACAAAAAAAAAAGAGGCGGAGAAGTAAGAAATTAAGAGGAGGAATGCAGAGAAAGTAAAAGAAGAGATAGAAGAGAGACAGACAGACAGAAGGAGTAGAAAATAAGAGGTACGAGTAGGAGCAGAAAATAAAGGTAGGAGTAAAAAAAACAAAAAAAAACTAAGAGTAGGCTATATACCGTACGTGGATGAGAGAAAGTGAGTGAGTGAGTAGGAGTAGGAGTAGGAGTAGTGAGTGTAGAAGGAAGCAGCACAAGAGTGAACCCTCAGCCCTGCACTCACTTCCAATTAGCTGTGTGTGTTGTTGTTGTTGACTTGGTGCCCGGGGTATTTAGCACCGAGTTGGCCTGCTGGTCTTGAATGAGTACGAGACGTGTAGAAGGGTTGGTACTCAGCTTACAGTGATCTCGTTGCTGTGTGTGTGTGTGTGTGTGTGTGTGTGTGTGTGTGTGTCAGAACGGTTGGTACTCAGCTTACAGTGATCTCGTTGCTGTGTGTGTGTGTGTGTGTGTGTAAGAAGGGTTACTCAGCTTACAGTGATCTAGTTGCTGTGTGTGTGTGTGTGTGTCAGAAGGGTTGATATATACTCGGTTTGATTTGGCTTCAATAGCTTTCTCTTTCTCTATGTTTGTGTATGTGTCTCTCTCTCTCTGCTTTCTGTTCCTCTATTTTTAGTGTTCTTTATGTTTGTATGTGTGTGTCTCTCTCTGCTATCTGTTCCTCTCTTTTTAGCATCACATGGCCTAAGCTCTCTCTCTCTCTCTCTCTTCTCGTCATCTCATCAGCTCAGACAAGTGTAGTTCTTTTAATCTTTGGGCCCTGCTTGTTTCTTCTCTCGCTGCTGCATTTTTCCCTTCTTTCCCTCTTCATCCCTTGCTGTGATTACATTCTTTCTACTTCTTTCCGTGTGTACCTTTACCTTTTTATCCTCGCTGTTGCTCTGATGATATTCTTTCTCCTTCTCTGTGTATCTTTTCCTATTTTTCTTGCTCATTGTTTTGATTACATTCTGTGTCTTTCTTCTCTGTGTATCTTTTACCTTTTATCTCGAACTTTATTTGTTTTCGTATTGTCTCTTCCACTTCGTCTTTCTTCGCACTCTGTTTACTCCTCTCTTCGCTATCTTGAAATTTTCGTAATCTTCTTCCCATGTTCCGGATTGTCGTGTCGCATTCAATTTTTTCGTACTATATTTTAACATCAGTGAAATGCAAAATCCTTAAAAAACAAAGAATTACTACCATCATACTATCAAACCCGAAAAGTTTGTTAATTAATGTCGTGTACAAAGATTGAACGTGACTGCTGTATCAGGTTTCTCCTTTATTTAGATTTCAGCAGATGTGAAAAAAAAATCAATAAGTTCCTGGGGACATACGACTACATTAATTTTATAGATTCCATCAGATTCTTCCTATACTGTCGACACGCGGCCCAGTAAGGATGGATGCATGGATGTTGTGTGTTTATGGTTTGCTTGATTTTCTTAGTTTTCTCAGATAGCACTTGGATCGATCGACACACACACACACACACACTCACACTCACACACACTCTCACACACACACACACACACACACACACTCTCACTCTCACTCTCACTCTCACACACACACTCCCTCATAACCAAAGGGCATTAATTACTGTTTTACAAGTTGTTCGGGCAGGATCAGTAGACTCACAATACGCTGTCATGGATGGAGTTATCTTTCATCACCTCTGTATAGTAATTAGTTCTTGTTAATGTATGTATGTGTGCCATAAGATTGACTAAGAATTATTGATCTTGGCGACTTTACACTTTATCTTACTAAAAATCCTCAGTGTTGTTTGACGAGGAATACGACCATCAAACACCATCTCGGAGAACCCCTCCATCAGACATCCCCTCACCCCCACCGCACCCCTCCGTCAGACATCCCCTCACCCCCACCCCACCCCTCCGTCAGACATCCCCTCACCCCCACCGCACCCCTCCGTCAGACATCCCCACACCCCACCCCTCCGTCAGACATCCCCTCACCCCCACCGCACCCCTCCATCAGACATCCCCTCACCCTCACCGCACCCCTCCGTCAGACATCCCCTCACCCCCACCCCACCCCTCCGTCAGACATCCCCTCACCCCCCCCCACTACCCCTCCGTCAGACATCCCCTCACCCCACCCCACCCCTCGGTCAGACCCCCCCTCACCCCACCCCTCCTTTAGACATCCCCTCACCCCCACCGCACCCCTCCTTCAGACATCCCCTCACCCCCACCCCACCCCACCGTCAGACATCCCCTCACCCCACCCCACCCCACCCAACCCCTCCCTTCCCATAACACTCTTGATAGCAGCCTCACCGAGTGTTTGATCAGGCGTGCCATCCCAGAGGAGGACACATCCAGCTGGGGTGTAGAAATGTGTACAGTGTCCCAAGTTCCACGTCAGCACTTTGTTGTAGAGTAAGAATGATTTTTGTATGCTGCCTTATGGGACCCTGCGATGTTGTCAGAAAATTGTAGTTAAATGAGTCCTTCAAATATTGCCACGAAACCCTGCGATGTTGTCAGAAAATTGTAGTTAAATGAGTCCTTCAAATATTGCCACGAAACCCTGTGATGTCGTCAGAAAATTGTAGTTAAATGAGTCCTTCAAATATTGCCACGAAACACCATGCATGCACCTAAATGGAAGGAGATTGTTTCGTGGCATAGTCAGGAGGAATTAGAAGCCACCAATTCCCATACACGATCACAGGGTCCTTAAACACATTGAAAAGCTCAAGTCGGCACTACTTAGTTGGGTGTGCTCTTGTTATTATATTTGGATACTGAATCTTGTACAGTCACTCATAAAAGTTCGTATGGTTCCGTGTGTGTGTTTGCCACTAACGGACCCACACGGACTTTTACGAGTGACTGGACTTTATGCGCTAACAATGTTGTGTTAATTGCGAAAACTGTATTGAATAGTAAAGTGCAGGACTTTTTCACATTTATTTCTGAATGAAGTTCCTCTTGACTTGGTAGTATTACTGTTCAGTCTTCCTAAACCATTTAATTAAAGGGAATATTATATATATAGTCTTTCCAATGTACAGTCGGCCTCAGGTATTTGTACACAGAGCATTGATTATAAGGGCTCTTCATTTTGCAATTACTGTATTGATTGTTCTGTTGCCTGATTCATGTATTACCCAAATAACATTACTAGAAAAGTTTGGTGTTAGAAAATTAATGTACTCAATGTTCTAGTGGTTACGAACCCTTGATGTCACAGTGGTGTATACGAATTCCTGAGGCCGACTGTACCTGATCATATTGACAGTCTCTTCATTCAACTGACACGAGTAGAAAATGTAGCAGAGTTAATTTTTGAGACGCTGAGGCATATCAGGTGTTGCAATAAGTCCCATTCAAACCATACATATACACTTTAAGAAATTTAAAACGTCAGGTTGAGAAGTTTGGTTTATTCAGATTTCTTTGTCTTAGTGTTTTTGTACATATTTATTACTGCTCGTATCTGGTTAAAAGTTTTTGAGTAGTTGTGCTTAGGATAACAATGGGTAGACAATATTAACATCTTTCTGAACCCCATCCTAAAAAGTAGGATAAGTTGTGAAAATAAAGAAGCATCTTCTGACACTACGTTTATTACACACCCAAAGGTCTGGAGGAGATGTTACTTGATTCACTCTTTGTTGCCGTTTCAGAATGAACCATCAGTCCTGCAGAGCCACCCAGTCCAGTCCAGCCACAAGTCGATGGAAGAAATTGGAGGTGATACAACTCCTTTCTCATGTAGAGCACGGCAGTCAACTACCTGTAGGAAGAATAAACAAAAAATAAGGTAACCAATATTTGTGTGTGTGTGAGAGAGAGATTATAGCATATAGAATTTCTTCTTGTAATAAAGCTGAGTTGATTTCTCTAATCTAGCAGATAATTATAATTATTTTTTTTCATTTGTTGTAAGGATGATCTCACAAAAGCCAAGGGTCAGTATTTTTCAAGCCACCCTTATGTGTATTGAAAAATTTGCATTCAACTATACGATGTCTGTCCCGTCATAATCAAAGTTACTATCCCTAGAATCAACCTCCACCAACACATTAAAATTAATTTTCTCACACAACCACCATCAACAACATTGTTGCAATGCAAACTAGCATTTTCCATACAAGTAAGTCACTTAACCATTACTTTCACAAATATCCTACCATCACAGATCCCCTCCCCTCCCCCCTTCGTTACAACAACCTACACTCCACTCCCACCTTGCCTCTCCCTCCCTCCCTCCCTGGGCCAGACACCGCCGCCACTACCAGTCAGAGCGGGAGCCACCTGATACCCCAACCCCGCCCCTTGCCCCGCCCTCCCCAGCTCACCTCCAACCCAAAGTGACGTGTGGTGGTGGAAGGGCAGGTGGGATGGTGGTAGTGGTTTTGGGCAGGTGGGATAGTAGTTACAGTAGTGTTGGTACAGCAAGAGAAGAAAAGGAGTAATGTTGATTAAGGAGAAAGAGAGATGGAGTGAAAGAGTACAGGAAGGGGAAGAGGGTAACCGAGGTGAGGTTAAGTTGGTGGAGATTAAGGAAGGGGTTACTGTGATGTAGAGAGAGAGAGAGAGAGAGCGAGGGAGAGTGGTGAAAGTTGAGGGGGGCTGGATATATGGTCAGGTGCTCATGTTACATACTAGACACACTCGGGAACTGATGCGAGCCGTGTAAACCCTGTGTTGTTACCAAGTATTACACATTTGACAACACTTCGTATACTCGTTTAACAAATCAATATATTATAATAAAAAAAATACTTAGCATCTTATAGTAAATATTATGTGAAATATGGGTTAGTTACGTCCGTAGAGTTTCTGGTGTTTGCTTACACAATGTGATTTTAGTGCGACATTGTCTTTGCTGTCTGGTATTACTGGTTACATGGCACCAAAAATTATAATCGTAATTTAACCGATGCTTCAAATGGCATCTTGACCCTTGACGAAACTTTAAGTAATTAATCATACGATAATGTTATATAATGTTATATATATATGTTATATAATGTGGTCGTTCAAATGAAGTAGCCTCCATGGTGTTTTGTTGAGGTTCAGCTTGTTTAACCCTGATCTCCCCATCCCTCCCTCCCTCTGCTAACATTATCTCGGAACGTGTAGTGGTGCACACCGATACACACTTACACACAGGACACACGATTAAACAAAGACTTGCATGCAGTAGCTACACACACACACACACACACGAATAAACAAAAAGACTCTCATACAGTAGCTCCACACACACACACACACGTCAAGATGCAGTGTGCTAAGTTATTATTAAATATGAGACATGGAGCACCAGTAGACTGACGACCCATATCATCATCAATTTAGTGCCACTCGATTTAATGGGGGAAGATAATCTGTTGTGGTCGAACTAAGGACTACTAATTCCTCCAATTTATGCCAGGAAACAAACTAGTACTACCCAATAACACCACCAGTAGGGGATCTGTTTTGTAGCATAGTTTGGAGGCCTCGACACGCCCTTGTCCTACTTTCGTGGGGCCTACGGTAACGTTAGGGTTCAGTACACGATTCAATAACATCATTAAATACATTTCTACGACCTTTAGAATGTAAACTACTGGACGAAGGGAATCTTCCTGTCATGTTTAATAGTCTGGATTTAGTCCAGGCACATTATCGAAGACAATGATGCTTTTAGTGGCAAATTATTCTAGTTTTTAACCCTTAGAAGTCAACAGCAATACACTCATAAGGAAATTGGTGTAGTTGTTTTCGGATTGAAAATGGCGATGATTGTAAATAAAAAAAAATAAAAAAAAATACATCAACAAAACAATTATACACACAATGTGAAATAGGTTATAGGTTAAGTGAATCGAGTCATGAGTGCAAATGAGAAACTAGCACCAGGCCACTAAAAAAAAAGGTGAAGTAAGTGTCATTCGAGGACAAAACAAGGTGAACTAAACACGAGTCAAATCTTGGTACAGAGATGAAAGGATGATAAAGAGAGAGCCAGCAGGAGAACAATGAGGAATAGTATTACACTCATTTCTTTAAACGATGACTTTCTCCTTACCTAACCACTTCCAGTTCTGTCTGTGTGATGGAGGAGCAAGATGATGAGGAGGAGCAGCAGCAAAAGCAACAAGAGCAAGAGCAGCAAGAACAAGAACAAGAGCAAGAGCAACAAGAACAAGAGCAGCAAGAGCAAGAACAAGAACAATAAGAGGAGCAAGAGCAGCAACAACAACAACAACAATAAGAGGAGCAAGAGCAGCAACAACAAGAGGAGCAAGATCAACAACAACAAGAGGAGGAGCTCTTCCATTATATTTTCTCTTTTTTATTTTTCCATCCTTGCTCTCAGTTCCCTCCCTCGATCCTGTGATACCTCATGTTACCTCACCTTGTCTGCTTCCTCCCTCCCTCCTCCTCTTACACATGTCTCCTTAACCCCCCCCCTCCTCCCTCAACCCACACACCTCTACTCTAGGCCTCACAACACGTTCACATCACATCCCCTCCCCTCCACATATATGTCAAAAGTGCCCCGTGAACGACTGTCTCATCCTACCTGTAGTGTACTGTACATCTCTCTACACACCCTTCCACCATTATACCACACCATCAACCCGTCCAACATTACCACCACCTCTCCACATCCAACCTTCTAACACCCAACCACCACCGGTCCACCACACCTACAGCCACCCCTCCCGTCCCACCACAAACCCTCCCCCCCCCCTCCAAGACCTCGCCACGCCCCCAGCACATGAGGACAGACGGGGCAGAAAGCTAATGGAAGGCTTGAGGTCCGTGGAGGAGAATCGGTATTGGCAGGGTCTGATTTAATTAATTGGGTTAATTAAAGAGGGGGAGAACCGGGAACAGTGGTGGAATATGTAAACATGACTCCAACGCTGAGACTGACTGGACTGGCCCCTCCCCTCTCCCCCTTCTCTCCCCATTTCATCTCTACTCCATCATCTCATCTCATCTCCCCCCCCCCTCCCACATCATCTTATCTCTCCCTCCCACATCATCTTATCTCTCCCTTCCCTCCCCATTTCATCTCTACTCCATCATCATCTCCCCCTCCCCTCCCACATCATCTTATTTCCCCCTTCTCTCCCCATTTCATCTCTACTCCATCATCCCCCCCCCCTCCCACATCATCTTATTTCTCCCTTCTCTCCCCATTTCATCTCTACTCCATCATCCCCCCCCCCTCCCACATCATCTTATTTCTCCCTTCTCTCCCCATTTCATCTCTACTCCATCATCTTATCTCCCCCTTCCCTCCCCATTTCATCTCTACTCCATCATCTCATCTCCCCTCCCCCCATCATTTCACTACTCAACTTTATTTATCAGAAGGAAAGAACGACTGTCAACTAAAGGTAAACAAATATTTTCTGAAACAACTGAATAACAAATAGAGTCCAAATAACATACACTCTACCTCAACTTGTGTGTGTGTGTGTTAATGGAGGTTGTGTAGAGAATAGAAAGCAGGAAAAAAGGTAATTAGTTGATGAATGATAACATCGGGACCTGTCGTGTGTGTGTGTGTGTGTGTGTGTGTGTGTGTGTGTGTTTTGTAAGGGCAATATATTGACATGTTTTGTAAGGGCTATTGACAATCTGCTTTACTCTGTGTGTGTGTGTGTGTGTGTGTGTGTGTGTGTGTGTGTGTGTGTGTGTCTTATCATATGTAAATTAACTTGTACAATAGTAAAAACAAACATTCACCCACTTGAGAATTCACTGATAACGTTTAATCTGTGTCTTATAACTGCAACAATTAATCAGTAAACTTTACAACAAGTGTATTTAATTGCTGGGCTCGTTGTACAGATGCGGTCAGTAGTTAATGAACTTTTTTTTTTTTTTTACCGTGAGTACAGACGGGCACAAAAATGATACTTAAATCACTGAAGCGTTTGCGTGTAACATCTCTCTCTAACGCTATGCAGAAGGAAATTTAAGAGAATGGATTACATTATTCATTTAGAATTTTGACAAAAGAAGCTGGTTTCAGAAACTATTGTCCAGAGCTGTAATAAGAAAAGGTAGTCAGACATAAACTGCGAAGGTGATGTGGCAATAAGAAGAGAAGGAGACAACAGTAAGTGAGGGGATAGTGTGAGTGCAAGCAGACAGGCAGGAGGAACTAGGAAGCAAAGGAAGGAAAGAAGAAAGAGGAGCAGGCGAAGAAAATAGTGTGAGTGCAAGCAAGCAGGCAGGCAGGTGGAACAAGTAGAGGGAGGGGGGAGGGGAGAACGGCTGTGTGAGTGAAGAGGGTGTGGTTGAGTGGAGACGAAGTGTGTGTGTGTGTGTGTGTGTGTGTGAAGGACCAGTGAAGTGCCTGGGAGTACATGACATATGTGTGAAAAAAGTGCAGACAGGTGTGTGTGTGTGATAGAGGGGTTAAATCTGGCATTAAAACTACAATACCCATCCTATGTACTGAATTCCAGAAGTGATACAGTAGAGAACTAACCCGTGTCCCCTAACCGTGTGTACTGAGGATGAAAGAATGAGGGTTATTATTCCTGGAGTGTAAATCTGATCGCAGTGGAGAAAGCGAGAGAGTAAGTCAAGCCAGGCCACAACAGGACACACACCTGTAATCATCCACTCTTGAGGTATGTATGTGATGGTGTGTTTAAAGGGATCATTGGGAGGGATACTGCTTCCTCCAAACTGTGCCAGGAAACAGACAAGCTCAGTGTATTTAACAGGGGTTTCTCCGTTTTGTAGCATAGTTTGGAGTCATCAGTAGCCCTCCAATAATATATCCTCAAATGTTTCTCCTCGTATTCAGTGAAGCGTGTCCTACTCGTTGTTGTATTTTCCCTCCAACGAGTTCCCTCTCTCCCTCCCTCCCTCCCACTTCTTCTCCAGTTACCAGACGGCGCGTGAAGGAGTGGAGGGAGTGTAAAAGGAGGAGAAGGATGGAAATATGAAGATGAATGGAAAGAGTATGGAAGAATAACAATGGAAAGGCGGCAGGAAGTATGGATAAAAAATGGATGGAATTAGGAAGATAAGGAAGGAAGGATGAGGAGTAGAGCAAGACGTCAATATAAGTGGGGAGAGGAATAAGGAAGAATGAAACAACCAACCTACAAACATTATTACCACAACAACCAACCAACCCACGTACCATCATCACTACTACCTCGACCACAAAAAAAAAAAAAACCTATCCAACATTTTTCCAACCCAAACCTCCCCCTACAACTATCATTCCTCCACAACCTCAAAGTTCCCCTACAACCAACATTCTATCACCACCTCCAACATCCAACATTCACCCATCACTTTCCTCCCCCACCATCTATCTCCACTACACCCAAATCTCACCCAACAACCACAATTCTCCAACGTACAATTACCACCCACCACTACCCTCCACTCCCCCACTACCACCATCATTGCCTTATCGTCACTACCCCGGTCTGGTCTGCTCAAGTGCATTATGTCCCCAAGATGGACCACAGCACCCGGCCCGCTCACTGTAGCTGATAATAAACCCGATGCTTCCTTGTTATACTCCAGTGTGTGGGAGGGAGGAATGTGGCTCGAGTCAGTGGGGGTTAATTAAGCATTGTTTTTTATCCTTAATACCTTAGTCATGTCCTCTTTCTCCTTCTATTCCTCCTTTTTCTACTCTTATCTTCCTCCTCCTCCTACTCTTCCTTCTTCTCTATCTTCTCCTTCCTTTCTCTTCTGTTGTTTGTAAGTTGACTGAAACGATTTATAAACCTTAAATCAGCAAACTTATTTTCCTTTTAAACTAATACAAACTCATCTTGTTGTCGGCAAAGGGAAGTGGAACCATGAGAGCGTCCCATGAGTAGGAGTGGACACGCTTTTAACCCAATCAGAGCCTATCACCAGGGACGTATACAAGTGTTATCTGCAGTTCAACGTGGCATGCAGACCCCCTCCCTCACTCACTCAACGAGGTCTGCTGCTCAACACTAAATTTTTTCATCATATTGTTTCTGTCCGGAAATACTAAAATCACATCCGTTTATTCTGTATATACAAAGTTTATATGCAATAATTGCAACTATTCATTTGGCGGATTAATATAACATTACAAATTAAAAAATCCGAGTGCAATATATACAATGAATTTCTAAAATATCGTATACATCTGTTTACATATAAATACAGCGTAATACAAAATCATTCATCTGCTTAAGATGGCTTACATATACTTCCACTTCTGCTAACATTCACAATATATATATATATATATATATATATATATATATATATATATATATACACAGTAATTTGTACGAGGCATGCAAAGTTGGAGTGAACCTGGAGGCCATAAAGTGCAGTAGAGTTTACAGAGGATATCCGTAATGGTTGGTGAGGGTTGGTGAAGGGGCGATGATAGTGTGGTGCTCAGAGGGTGCAAGGGGTCGCCACGGCCACTCTCTCTCACACACACACACACACACACACACACACACACACGCACACACACCATTCTAACTAGGCTTTTATCCACATATTTACTTATATTACCAACACATCATACTGTGAAAGTTGTACTGTAGGTACTAACTGTATATTGACCGTAAAGATAACAAAATGAAACGACAAAACACAACCACCAGCATCTGTTTGGTTATATTCCAGTAAACACGAGTTCTCTCTCTATATATATATTCTAACATTAACTTAGGTCTGGCATCCATAAAGCATCAAAAATGTGTTCTTTATCTATTCATGTGAGGACCATTAGGTAAGGAGCCTCGTAAAATAGTCGTAGAGCAAAACACAGCCAAAGGAAAGGCGAAAGGTCAAGAGGGAATATTTGTAAGAGTTGGTCGTCACTAGAGTTTACTTCTATATAAACTTTTTCCAGGTAAGTTTATTCAGTTATTACCTTACTTGGCAGGCGAGTTGAGGAGATTAGTACACTTTTGATACACTGGAGGCTACAGATTCCTCCAAAACTACACAGAGTAAAGGATTAGAAAGACAATATTATGGTTAATGTGTTTTTTGGATTAGCAAAGGGGAATCAATTGCCTTCACACTTGCCAACACTACTACAGTAACCCCATAAGGACTCAGTGATGCAGTCAGAAAATATGAGGTTACCACAGATTCCCTCAAGCAATACCAGGAAACAAACACCAACTATACTGAAGGAAATTGTTTCGTGGCACAGTCGGGGGAATCCAGAAGCCCCCAATAATTCTCGTACAATACCACAGGGTCCCTTATTAAGAGTCTTCGATAGAGTCGGCGTCAACGTGTCCAGGTAAACAAAGTAAAGGTCGAGGGTCATAACTTCAAGCCAGACATGGACACCAACAACTGCCTGCCTTGTTTGTGTTGAACGTACGATTACAGGTACAGGATTTGGTTTCGTAAAGGTTAAATAAATTAGTCAGTCTGGTATCACTGAGAGAATAATGAAAACACCAACGAAGGCAATATGGTTCACTGGTGGATCAAGAGAGGAACGGTGTGTACTACGTGTATAAGAAGATATACTGTGTACGTGTGTGAGGGACTGACTGTGTGTACGTGAGAGGAGCTGTGTGTGTGTACGTGAAAGGGTCTGTCTGTCTCTGTGTATGAATGTCTAGCCGTGAAAGGTTTGTTATGTTAGCCGTTGTTGAGGTAAATTAGGCCGTCTTGTTTTTCCTTTTCTACTAATGTACGTGTAGGAGGGATACTCGTGTACATCGATCGTTACTTCCCGCCAAATTGATGTACAACCATAGTTACTCCGTGCCTGTTAATGTACAGTCGCAGTCAGAAGTTACATCCCTTTACACTCGAAATTCAGGGGGTAAAAATTATCCCCGACACTTCTACAATAATATGAAAAACGAAAATAAAAAGTGGCTCATTTTCCATTTTTATTTTTTTTTCTTCTTCTACATGTATGAATTGACAGTGGATGAAATTCACGTCTAAAATAGAGAAGAAGCCCCGATGGAAACTTGTGTGAGGGACTGTGGGTGGAGCTGGGTTACTTACCACCACTTAACGGGGGAGTTGTTTCTTCTTCTTCTTCTGAGCTCTTGTCGGTAAAATTAAAAGTGTGGCGTATTTATTTCCTCCAAACTGTGCCACGAAACAGACCCGTGTATGGTATTCCGAGGCACCTGAATTTCTCCTCATCCGTAAATACATCGAGGAACACACACACACACAGGTCCTAATGGTATCACTACTCCACTATAAATTCTTCTATCCTGATTTTTTTTCTTCTATTTTTTACACTTCAGTGACAATTTCCTTCTATAATTCAAGACCCAAAGAGAATCCCAACCACACGTGTAACAATATTATATAGCAACCTAATGTACACACAACTTCAGTCGAATTTACGTGGAACATAATTTTACAGTTTATGTTAGTATATTTTACCTGTGTGTGTGTGTGTGTGTGTGTGTGTCCCTCACCTATCTGGCTAATCCCTACCTACACCTTTCCTCCCCTTCTCACCTGTACATTAATTAAAGGCTAACTTGACAAGAGTGGGTTTTCAAGAGAGTCAGTCAGTCGGTCTACAATTAATAATACTGTTTTTGTTTTTATAATTCAACTTTCTCTGTCCAGTTCTTTCCATTTTAATAATTCTTCTACTCCTTCAAGATCTACCAATTTATTTACTTTTATATCTATCTATATAAAAAAAAAAAAAACCCTGGCTAGTCTAGAGTTTGATCCTCGCCATCTCTTTCACTCACTTCTGTCAATGAGGAAAAAAATCAATCAATAATTAAATGGATTAAAGCAGAAGTCAACAGCATCCAACCACAACATAAACAAACAATGATGTTGCCTGGAAAAAGAACTGGATGGGTGAGGGGAGTCAGTCAACAAGCCATGACAAGTCTCGACGAGTTTCACGCCGCGGGGCTCGTTAAACACTCGTTAAATGGTCATTAGTGCGTCATTAAGTAGACATCCCTCTCGCACGCATAGGGCCGACCCTTCGCCCTCCCACCTGCTAACTAATTGGCTGGAACTGACTGCAAGGTGGGTGTGTGAGAGGGTGTGGGATCTGCCTCTCGGGTACACTCGCATTCTAAAATAGGTATCCAGGCTTGCTTCGAATAGCCTGATCGAGAATTAAGCGAGTTCAAGCAAATATGAAGAAATAGGATAAGCGTTGTAATTGGTTCACTAATATGTCAAATGATTCGAAACTTCAACAAGACCTGAATACAAATTTTGGATTGCGAGTGTACATCTTTCAGGAGAGCCTAGTAATGTACAGTCACCAACCATAATAAGTATCCGGCTCTTGTTCAAGTTTCGAATCCTCTATCATACCAGTGTACCAATTAATGCAACGCTTATTCTGTCTCAAAATTGCTCGTGATTGATTGTACTGTGAAAGACAAAATTAGTGTCCAGAATATTGGTGAAAATATTGTCTTTTCCTTAGCTGTCTTTCCCACGAACCCTCCCAGTAATTTACAAATTTATATAACTTATTGACCATCCCCCCCCCCTCGAAAATACTGTAAGCACATCTTTTCTAAATGATGGGTATGGTTGGGTTTGTTTTAGATTATATATATGCCTTCTGTGGGTGAAATGGAGGGCTACCGATTCATCCAAAGTGTGAGAGAATAACACACACTACTTATACAGTTGCCAAAAAAGGAATTGCGACAAATCTTGATGGAACTTTAACCATAGTAATATTCACAACTATTTGTAGGGACTATAAGCATGTATAACAGAAGGAAATATACATATCCTTCAGTAATACATACTTATGATCCCTACAAACAACTATAGACATTAATATATTTAATGTTCTCTCAATAGTTGTCGCAATTCCTTTTTTGGCAATTGTACAATGACAGTTTCACTTTCCCCTAAATTTTCCTTTTAACTTTTCCCAATAATTTCCCTTTGTTTTCCTTTACATCCACGCCTTTATTCCACCTTAATTCTCCCCTCTTATGCCCCTTCCATTGCCCCTGTATTCCCTTTAATTCTCCCTTTTACTTTTCCTTAATTTCTCCCCTCTCTGCCTCCCCCTAAATTACCCTTTATCTATTGACAAGGGAAGTGGAGAGGTAAACAAACAAAATAAATCACACAGGAGAGAAGCCTGGTTGTGGGAAGGGAGGGGAGGGGAAGGGAAGGGAAGGGGGAGGGGAGGGAAGGGAGGGGAAGGAAGGGAAGAGGGAGGGGAAGGAAGGGAAGAGGGAGGGGAGGGGGAGAGGTGGGTATGGGCAGTGAGGGTGGGTGGCCATACACACACACATACATACATAACGCCCGCCTTGTTCTCCTGAGGGTGCGGTAGGAGCGACGAGGCCTTCAGTGATGGCAGAGTATTCATTCCCCTCCAAGTGTGTAAGGTTTCAGGGTCCCAACTTCTTCTATATACGGGTTTTCTCCTCCTCTCTGAAGGATGTTTACACTCTCTTAATTACGGTAACTAACTCTTTATTGTGTTTCCTCTCTTCTGTAGGTGTATGTATGCATGAGGTATTGTTTGGTATGTATGTATGTGTGTGTAAAAAAGGATAAACTTGCAATACGTAAACCATTCTGTAAAAAAAAAAAAAAAAAAAAAAAATACGAGGAACTAACACACAATGAGTAAACCTTCCTAGAATTTACAACATACATATCGTTAGGCCACACTTGGGGAATTTGGCGGCTGGTGGGGGGGGGGGGAGGTTGTCGAGGCTGGTGGGGTGGGTGGGGGGGGGGGGAATTTGGCGGCTGGTGGGGTGGGGAGGTTGTCGAGGCTGGTGGGGTGGGTGGGGGAGGTTGTCGAGGCTGGTGGGGTGGGGTGGGGGGGGGGAGGGATTGTTGTTGTCTTAAGGAAGGGCCAACATCATACCCACATTAAGAGTGCCACTTCTACTGGCACCCTATCACGTGGGTTGATGTCTTGTTCAGTGTCATGGAGGGAAAGAGGTTGGTTAGTTTATGAGTGGTGAAGGTTGTGGTGGTGGTGGTGGTGGTGAGGGAGGGGTATTCTGGTGGTGGTGAGGGATGGGTATTCTGGTGGTGGTGAGGGGGGTATTTTGGTGGTGGTGGTGGGGGGGGGTTATCTGGTGGTGGTGAGGGGGGTATTCTGGTGGTGGTGAGGGAGGTATTCTGGTGGTGGTGGGGGGGGGGGTAATTTGGTGGTAGTGGAGGCGGGGGGGGGGGGTAATTTGGTGGTAGTGGAGGGGGGGGGGAGGGTCTGGTGGGAGGGGGGAGGTGGTGTGGAGTAATCTGGTGGTTGTAGGGGTGGTGGGGGGGGGAGGAGGGGGATCTGCATGGATAAGAGAACTGGAGGGCTACTGATTCCTAAAAGGTATGTCAGGAAACTAAACCTATTTATTCTTCAGTTATAGGAATAGGGGATCTGTGGAGGAATCGGTAGGTAGCTCTCTAATTTGACCACAACATAATTATGACCTTCTTAAAAAATCATAAAAGGGAAACCTAACAAAGGCACATAATATTCTTATACTTGGAAGGAATGTCACTGAATTTTCCAGATAATGCTATAAAAACAGTTACCATATTCTATCCCTCTGTCCTATATATTTCTCTTTCTAAGTCTCTCCATCTCTAACGCCTTACCTCCCTACAATTCTCTCTCCAACACTACTGCTCTCATCTCCCTCTCACACTACAACTCTCTCCACCTCTCCCTCCCACACTACAACTCTCTCCACCTCTCCCTCCCACACTACAACACTCTCCACCTCTCCCTCCCACACTACTACTCTCTCCACCTCTCCCTCCCACACTACTACTCTCTCCACCTCTCCCTCCCACACTACAACACTCCACCTCTCCCTCCCACACTACTACTCTCTCCACCTCTTCCTTCCACACTACTACTCTCTCCACCTCTTCCTTCCACACTATTACTCTCTCCACCTCTCCCTCCCACACTACTACTCTCTCCACCTCTCCCTCCCACACTACTACTCTCTCCACCTCTTCCTTCCACACTACTACTCTCTCCACCTCTTCCTTCCACACTATTACTCTCTCCACCTCTCCCTCCCACACTACAACACTCTCCACCTCCCTCCCACACTACAACACTCTCCACCTCTCCCTTCCACACTTCTTCTCTCTCTCCATCTCTCCCTATCCCTCTCCCTCCCTTCCCGATAGCCTAGGGGGGCCCTGGCTAAGATGGACGGCCGGCTTCGCTACCCAGGAGACGGCTTCATATTAACTTGGCTGTCAAAACGTGTCGTGGAGGCTTTTATCAAGGGCGACACAGATGGAACACGTGTCGTCCCAAGCTGCTTCGTCGCCCCCTTCGCAAGACATGATGCTACATACATTTTTCTTCCTCACGCTGCGCCTCTTTTGTCTTGCTTTCCTCCCCCCTTCCCCTCCTGTCTGCCCCCCGCCCCCTGCCCCCCTTCGCAAGTATATGAAAAAAATGGGAGCACAAGTTTGCAACGTGTCTTGGACCAGCTGGCAACTTGTCTTGACATGCCTGAACCACCTCCTCTTCTTCCTCCTCCTCCTCCTCCTCCTCCCTCCTCCTCCTCCTCCTCCTCCTCCTCCTCTTCCTCCTCCTCCTCCTCGTAGTGTTTTTTATCCCGTCTTTCTTTCTTTCTGTTCATCATCTCTGTATTCCTTCATTTTCCTCCTCTACTTCTTTTATCATGTATATATATTTTGCCTTCTTCGCTTCTAGTTCCTTTCCTTATATCTCTCATCCTCGTTCTCTATATATGGCGATCAAGTCTTCACGTAGCCTAAAGCATTCCAAGCAATTTAAGAAACGACATTAATATACCATAATAACATAAAAATTAGGAAACATTAGGAAGGCTGTCAAAGAACGGAACGAAAAAATAGATATGTGTACGAATGACATAATACTCGGGAAATGAATCAGGCAATAGAGTTCAAGAGATAAAAAAGTAGGAAAGAAATCTGAAATAAATGTTGAACAGATGAAGAGGTGAATTAAATTTTATCCCACCTATAAATATTGTATACGTGCAGTTGAACAAGAAGCTGAATGAAAATGAATTAAGAGAATAATTAGTTAAAACAATTAGAAGTAATAACAATATTACTAGGAATGACAGATAAACTACGAAAAAAAAAAAAACACATATAAAAGTAATAGAGTAGGAGTAAAAATTCTTGGAGTAACTGAGGAAGATACACCAGAGAAAATAAAATATAGACACGAGCAAGAAGGACAATGTTATGACAAATTTTCCAAAGTTACAGCCGTGTTCTGACAATGTACACACAAACACACACACACACACACACACACGTACACACCCACAAACACACACACACACACACATGTAGCCTCCTCCCGAACAGAAGTACATGTAAGGTGAACTTTACACACGTACCTCCTTGCTCTTTCCTCCCTCTATCTATTATTCGGGCCTACTATAACTCGGTTTGTTGACTTCTTGTAACACTTGTTTGGTGTATGTGTGTGTGTGGGTGGGGAGGTGGGGGGAAGATACCAAGAAGCAGGACATGTGTTATTTTTTGATGCTATGATTTGAGGTTGTCAGTGTGTCATGATGGTATTATTTTTTTCATTTATATTGAGGCGGGTTCTACTTGGGTTTATTGGCTAGTCTCCATCTCCATATCCATCTCTCTCTCTCTCTCTCTCTCTCTCTCTCTCTCTCTCTCTCTCTCTCTCATAACCTTCCTTCATTCCTTGCAATTTCCGCCAGCCTCCCCTTCCCTTCCCGCCAGAGGTGCAAGGTGACCAACAGACCACACACAGACGGCCGATAACATGATACTCTGTGTTTCCATTGCTAACAGCGCGTGAAGACCACCCCGCAATGGAGCCTCTGGTTTGGGGTGGGGGGGAGGAAGCCTTTGGGGAAGTGGGAGAGGGGAGGGGCCGTTGGAGATGTGTGAGAGGGGAGGGGCCGTTGGGGATGTGTGAGAGGAGAGGGGCAGTTGGGGATGTGGGAGAGGGGAGGGGCAGTTGGGTATGTGGGAGAGGGGAGGGGCCGTTGGGGATGTGGGGGAGGGGAGGGGTAGTTGGGGATGTGGGAGAGGAGAGGGGCCGTTGGGGAGGAGGGAGGGTCTTTGGAGACGGGAGGTGTGTTATTAATTAAGTCTCTCATGGACGAATTTGATAAAGGCTGCTGATGTGGTCCCTTACAACAGAACCCCAAAAATATCAACAGGACCCCTATAATATCAACAGGACCCCCTAAATATCAACAGGACCTCTATAATATCAACAGGACCCCTATAATATCAACAGGACCCTTAAATATCAACAGGACCCTTAAATATCAACCACCTCAAGCTGGTTATCAACTTATCACATTCGTACCTTTTGATCCTCATTTCCACTGGTCAAACTAACAATTCATCCGACCTTCAGCTTCTTCTTATCGGGGTTTCAGTAGACACACGCGAACCTGTACAGTGTAAAATTGACATGAAGTTTGAGGACGGAGGAAAGAAGGATGAAAAAGGACTAACGTGCTAAGACCTTCTATAGTGCAAGGTAGTTGGGCCATGCCTGCCTTGTCTCCCCTCACCCTCCCTCACTAACCCTCGATACTGTCCAGCTTCCTGCCACTATTTTTTTTTTTAACTCCCTCCCCCTCCTTCTCTCTCTCTCCCTGTCCATGTCCCTCTCCCTCTCTCTCACTCTCACTCCCACTCCCAACCAAGCCAAAAGTGCAGCGTCCCTCACCCCCAACGACAACAAAAGGTGGTGAGGTTTTGCCTGCACGGTGGTCAGAGTTTGTAGTGAGAGAACAGAGGGGGATCTTTTTTAAGTTATTTCTCTTTTATATAATATTCTTTTCGCCTCTCCTGGACACCGCCTTTAACCCTTGCTCCAATAGATGGGTTTCCTTTGACATACATGCAGACTACGAGGATTTTGTGTGTTGTTGTGTTATTATGATTCTTGGTGTTGTTAGTTCACGTATATATATATTGTAGATCTTCTTAAACATGACCTGTGTTGTTTGCGTTTAAAAGGGGACATAATTATCACACCTGGGAATTGGAGGGATGACCTGATTCCTCCAAACTATGCTACAAAAACCATTATGCCCTATTTGAATACATACTGAAGTGACCTGTTTCCTGCATGGCATTGTTTGTTGCTGGCTTCAATATACACCAATTCATACAAAATTAAAATTACAACACCACCACTAAACCAATCACCACCATTAACACCAACATCATCATCATCACCACCACTATCAAATCCACTACCATCATCATCATCATCACCACAACCATGACCACTACCACCACCATCACCATAACCATAACCACCACCATTATCATCACCACCACTACCTTTATCGCCATAACCACCACCACCATCACCACCACCACCACCACCATCACCATAACCACCACCACCGCCATCACCACCACCAACACCACCACCACCACCACCACCACCACCACCACCACAACCACCACCAACACCACCACCACCACCACCACCACCACCACCATCATCACCACCACCACCACCACCACCCACTTGGCCAGCCTCTTACCACACGCAGCAGCTCCAGGGGCGGTGTGGTGACAGGAAGGTAATAAATGAGACGAGGGGAGGCTTTGATTACCCCGGCAGTGTGTGTGTATATATTGTGGGCAGGTCCTTGAAGGGTGCTGCTGCTGTCTGACCTCTGATACTACCTTCCCTCTCACTCCACCTTCACACCTCACCTAGACGCCTTTTTCTATCCACTCCTCAACTCACAAATCTTCTTTCTTAAACACACACACACACACACACACACACACATACTATACTACACTACACTCACTATTCTACACTATACTACACTTCACTCACTATTCTACACTATACTCACACACACACACACACACACACACACACACACACACACACACACACATACAAATTTCACCTTGTCTCTTTTCCTATTTTGGCACTTCCCATCCTCCCCACACACACACACACACACACACACACACATACACACACACACACTCCTAACCCATCATCTTTCCCTTCACACACACACACACACACACACACACACACACACACACACACACACACACACACACACACACACACACACACACACACACACACTCCTAACCCATTATCTTTCCCTTCACACACACACACACTCTCCTAACCCATCATCTTTCCCTTCACACACACATACACACACACACACACACTCCTAACCCATCATCTTTCCCTTCTTCCCACATCTTAACACCATCATACCATTTCCGCCCCACCCACGCTGCCTTCCCCTTCACCCATCGTGCCAATTCTCACACGCAGCGTTGCCAACTGAGATACCTTTGTCCCACTCCATAGGGATATATTCTTTCTATACTAAGAGAGGTGAAGACTAAAGAAATCCATATGATATTCTCACATGTGAAATAAAATGACGACTGAGCACCATACATTTTGAACTTAATAAACCATGTTGAATATAATAAAAAAATTGACTAGTTAATAATAAGATTAAGTGTAAATTATAGAGATATATTTTTTCTATATTTTTATATAAATGGGGTTGAGGGTTTAAGTATCTAGGAGCCAGAGCCGACTTTAAATAATCTTTCAAGACCAAAAGAGGTCAAGTGCTCCTCACACAAAGAGAAGAGCAGATTCCTGTACCATATAATTAATTAATCCAAGGAATCTCAGCTCTAGTTATGCAAGATTTTACGGCCCGCTGTTTATTATAACTTACGTAACTCAAGCCAACCCACACCAACTAACCCAATCTAATCTAACCTAACCCAATCTACTGTAATCTAACCCACAAACTAACCCAACCCAACCCACACCAACTAACCCAATCTAATCTAACCTAACCCAATCTAATCTAACCTAACCCAATCTACTGTAATCTATCCCACAAACTAACTCAACCCAACCCACATGAACTAACCCAATCTAATCTTACCTAACCCAATCTACTGTAATCTATCCCACAAACTAACCCAACCCAACCCACATGAACTAACCCACATGAACTAACCCAATCTAAACTAATCCAAGCAAACTAACCCAACCCAACTCAAACTCAACTACCCAAATCTAACTTATCGTAACCAAACCTAAACGAAAGTAACATAATTTAACCAAAAGTTTTTGTAACATCTCCACAAAGCACTGTAGCGACATGAATGATAAACCCATACTAAAAAAAAAAGAAAAGAGAAAAAAAAATTATATATATATGGTCCTTGCCATATAAATTTCACCCATCTAATTTGAAATTAATTCTAATGAAAATAGGCTCAGCTCACTTCACATAGAGAAGAAAGTCGAACGTGTCCGGAATAATGTGCCGCCAAGATTCACTTCGCCAACAGACAGAGTATGTGCAAACATTTATTGTTGTCTATATTATTACACTGGTGAGTTTAGACAAGGAATGCAGTCTGGAGTTGCTTATCTTAACACGATGAACCCCGGGACATGTATGTAGTGTTGATGACTTGGTAGTGACACGAACTGGAGATGAAGCCTTTTAAGGAGATGCTGGTGTGGTGTGTAGGAAATGGGTTGTATAATGTAGGGCTGGCTGGCTGCTACTGATTCCTCCAAACTATATCAGGAGACACGCAGCCACAGTTGAAGGAGTAAGGAATGATTGAAGGGGTAGACTGACTGCACTGGGCCTGGAAGAACCCATATATATCACAAGGGAGGAGGAGGAGGAGGAGATAGAGATGAGGGAGAGCACTCACGTAGGAAACAGAATAAAGGGCAAGTGGATAGTAGGTTTTGTAGAGTAGTGTGGAGGAATCGGTCAGTAGCTGTGTGGAGGAATCGGTACTCCTCCAATTCCCCTTTGAGTGTCTATTTGCACGTGACAAGCCGAGATAACCCCGATGATCAACAAATGGACAGTGCTGATAGAGGATTGAGTTTAACAGTCATGCCAAGTAGATTATTTTGTAACCTGCCAAACTGGGTGATTCTAGACAGTATAACTTGAGACTGACCTCCGTTGGGAATTCTGACGACGGAAACTATGCATGAATTGTGGTATGGGTTCGTTTGAGGGAATGATAATCGGGCAGGGAAAGTCAGGAAAGGTAAGACATGACACCAAGAAGAGGCAAAACCAAGAGATGGTATTAGGCAAGGTTAAAGTGTGTCAGGTTAATAAAATGAGGGAAGGACAGGGCAAGGCAGGGCTGGGTAGGGTTGGGCAGGAAAAGACCCTCTCGACCTTCCCTGTCACGTGCGTTTTGTCCACGAGATGTGAGAGGAGCCAGACAGAGGGAAAAAAAGGAGAAGGAGAGGGAGCCAGGGGAAGGGAAGGAAAGGAATAAAGACAACGAGGGGGAGCCAAGATGAAAAAGGGAAGTGAGGGGGATAAGGGAAGGGAGGAAGTGAAGGGGAAAAGGGAAGGGAGGAAGGGAAGGATAAGGGAAGGGAGGAAGGGAACGGTAAAGGAAGAAACGAAGAGAAATGAAAGAGGCAAACAGTAAGATATGGATGGATGGACGGACCACTTATAAGGCAGGCACAAACTACCCCCATCACCTCTACCCCGTATTTCTTTGGTTGGGTGACGTCAGGAGTGAGGGGGTCGGGTCATAAATCGGAGGCGGAGATCAACCCACACCCCCAGATATCTACTGTTTCTCTTGCTAATAGACCGTAAGGATGTCGAGTGTTGCCGAGAAGGGGGTGAGAGGCGAAAGATTTAAGGAGACTACGTGGGAAGGATTGGACGACGGCACGGAGAGGGATTGGACAGCACGAAGAGGGATTGGACGGGACGGGACGGAGAGACTGGACGGCACGGAGGGATTGGACAGCACGGAGAGGGATTGGACAGGACGGAAAGAGATTGGACGGGACGAAGAGGGATTGGGATTGGAGGAGACGGAGAGGGATTGGATGGCACGGAAAGAGATTGGACGGGACGAAGAGGGATTGGGATTGGAGGAGACGGAGAGGGATTGGACAGGATGGAAAGAGATTGGAAGGGACGAAGAGGGGTTGGGATTGGAGGAGACGGAGAGGGATTGGATGGCACGGAAAGAGATTGGACGGGACGAAGAGGGATTGGGATTGGAGGAGACAGAGGGATTGGACGGGACGGAGAGGGATTGGACAGGACGGAATGAGATTGGACGGGACGAAGAGGGATTGGGATTGGAGGAGACGGAGAGGGATTGGAGGAGACAGTGAGACTAGAGAAAAGGAAAGGTAGAGAGGGACTGAAAGAAGGGAGGGATTGGTAAACAGAGGAGTGTAAAGAGATGTTAAAGAAGAAAGAGAGGTAAATAGTGAATAAAGGACGGTAGATAGAGAATGAAAGGGAAAGAAGGAAGGTAAAGGTAGAATGAGGTAGAAGCTAGAGATGAGGAAAGAGAGTCGAGAAGAAGGGGAGGGATGTGAAGTGAGGTGAGAGAGGTGAAGTGTGAGTGAGTGAGGGGAGAGAAAATAATAATGAAAGCGAGGGGAAGGAAGGGGAGTGAAGATAACGAGGGAAGATGAGAAACTGATGAAAGGGAGGAGGGGGAGGGGGAGGAGGGGGGAGGGGGATACAGACGCAAATATATCTAATACTTTCCATCTAAATATGATCATTAATGAATGTTTCAAGTATATTCCAAGGTTTACATACAGTAGAACATTATTTTGTTGTGTAAATACTGTGCAATTTGTCTTAGTCTGCGATGAATTTACCGGAAAATACTAAGAAACAAGAGGAGGGAATCGGTACACTGTTGTCAAGTTAATAATAATAATAATAATAATAATAATAATAATAATAATAAACAAAATAGGCAGCGTAGGTCAAGAGGGCTGGAATATATTAAGGGGAGATTATTCTCTTCTTGGTAAATCTGGAGCAACTGATTTCTCCAAACTATTTCGAGCATCAGGTCACCATTATATTTGTTAATCTCGTCCTGTTTCCTGGCATACTTTGGGGGAATGAAGGCGCTCCAATTCACCAAAAGGAGAATCTCACCTTAATTAAGAAGTACAAAATTCTTTACGTTACTAAATTTTTGAGAGGCTACTGATTTTTATATGTTACCAAACAGAATAATTATCTCCTATACCCATATACCGAGGCACAAAATCATTCATTACCTTTACGGCGTCAATAGTATTTCCCTCAGATAAGGAAAACTCGCCTGGTGTAATTAAAAAAAAAAAAATGAAAATAAAAATGAAAAAAAAAAAAAAAAATGAAAAAGTGGCCATCCGTTGTTTAGGGGTTAAGGGGAAGAGGACCGACCACAAAGGACTTACTGTAGGTTTGAGGGCTTGAGTGAGGTTGCCAAGTTAGCCGTATTGGGACACACGATATATACTCTCTGTAAATTCTAAGCGTTCGTGTGGATTTTATGTAACACCTTAAGACCAGATGGTAATAATTTATATACAGGAAGACCGTCACTAGGTTAACTTCTTTCCCCTCCAACGTGTTCCTTTGATTATATCGGTCGTGTGTGTGTGTATGCGGTCTCAGGTGTACAAGGAGAGACACTAACTTGGCAACAGTGGTCCTCAGAAGTGGGCACACAAGAGAGCCAGGAGGGTGAACTAAGGAGTGGGTGCGAGGGAAGGAGAGTGAGTGAGTGGGTGGTACCAACTTAGCTATAATATATATATTTTTTTTTAATCTCTACTCATCTTGTGTGTGTAACTTTTCGAGGTCAGTAGGAAAAGTAGTTTGAAGGTGAAATTGAAATAGTAAATGAACATCCGCACAATGGGTCAAGACAGACACAATATATATACTCACTCTTAGCGCAAAGGAAAGTCCTAAAAAAAGACACTGGATTATCTGATGGTGGAAAATCGGCTTAGTTGGCATGTGTGGGGTGAGGCAGGTAGGTTGGTTGGTTGGTAGAGGAGGGTGCAGCTGCATTGTTTGTTATGATGCGTGAGAGTCCCTGTTGTTTATATGTTGATCTGTTTATTGTCTCACCTTCTTCCTCCTCCTCCACCTCCACCACCACCAGGCCGTTGAGGGGGCTTTTTTTTTTTTGTTATCCCTCTTTCTCTCCCCCTTCGTGTGGTGTTTTCATTTTATTTATTTATTTATTTATTTATTTGCTTTTTTTTTCTTTTCCTTTTGGTGGGAAGTAAGAGGCTCTTTGTGCACCTCAGGGATTCATTCCTCTACGTTTTATAAGCAAGACGCGGCACTTGAGTGTGGTGTGAGCGCCGGTGTTTTATTTAGTAAGTGTTGGTATACAGTCGGGAGCGTTAATTCCTTTCCCTTCTCCTTGCCTTACAGTAACTCAAGTGCATAATAAATACTCTAATTTGAAGTCGAATTCTCGTGTCTGTGTACAGTTTTCTTTATGCATAAAACTAAATCGAGAAGTGAAGTTAATAGGAAAATGTATATATATATGATTGACAGACAGCACACTTTTTACCATTGGTCATAATTTTCACTCCGTCTATGTAGATAAAAAGTATTATTTACGCCAAACAAATTCTCTTGCAAGAATTCCCCAACCAGCAACATTTTCTCATCTCCATTTCTCTCTCTAGTTCCATCACTCCCTTACTGAATCAACTATAATTGGCAGGGAAGTATTGGAGGAGGAAAGAAATTAATTAGTGCTTGTATCAGGGAAGGTGCCAAAGTAGGTTTCAAGTTGAGATTTTCAGTACAGCCCCCCCCCCCCCCCCACATCACCCTCTCCCATATCTAGCACCCCCTTACTCTCCCCCTTACTCTCCCCCTCTCCCATATCTAGCACCTCCTTACTCTCCCCCTCTCCCATATCAAGCATCCCCTTACTCTCCCCCCTCTCCCATATCTAGCATCCCCTTACTCTCCCCCTCTCCCATATCAAGCACCCCCTTACTCTCCCCCTCTCCCATATCTAGCACCCCCTTACTCTCCCCCTCTCCAACACTTAATAGCTCTCCCCCTTCTATCCACCATCCCCAATCTCTCCCCCTATCCAGTGTTCAATACCCCTTAGCTCTCCCCCTCTCCCATATCTAGCACCCCCTAGCTGTCCCCCTCTCTCCCCCCCCCCCACACACCGACTCCCTTCCTGCCTAACACCTAATGAAGCCAAATAAGCGGACGACTGCATGACACACCGGTGAATCTCAGTCGGACAAACTCATTGCCAAGCGGGGGTCATGCATCACCACTCAGGACAGCCAGCCACAGGGACAGTACCACATCCTCCGTCCTCCTCTTGTGTCAATAGGTTCACGAGGCCATAGAAGGATATAGGGATTCTCGACTCTAGTGATGTGTGTGGCATAGCGAGGTCTGGGCCCAGGAGGCGGCACTTCAGGTTGTGTTGAGAGCGGTGGGGTAGTTTGGACCAGAGGAAGGGATGGGACGGAAGGGTTGCGACAGAAGTATCCTGCCAGGGAGACAGAAGAGGAGTGGGGTCGGGACAGGGGTATATTGTCACAGAAAGAAAGGGGGATGATACAGAAGCATTTTGGGGTAGAGGAGTTAGGAAGGGAACAGGGGCAGGTGGGGTTAGGAATGGAACAGTGGGGCAGGGAGGTATATATAGGGTTAGCAAAGGGAACACAGGGACACGGAGGGTGACAGGGGAAGTTGGAGTTAGAAAAGGGAACATTAGGAAAGGAAAGAAGAAAAGGAGAGGGACATGGGGAGAAGGGTTTAGGAAGGAAGAGTGAGTGGGACAGACAAGGAGGGATGCAAGTCAAGTGTTGGTTGGTTGCTCACACACACACACACACACACACACACACACACACACTCTGTTGGCCCTCTCCTCTCTTCTCCTCGCCTGTGCTGTGCTGTGCCGCGTCCTGCCTTTCCTCCCTATTGTCACCCGCACCGCAATGACCCTCTTAGTGCCAGCCCACCTCGCTGTCGTGTTGATTGTGTGTGTGTGTGTGTGTGTGTGTGTGTGTGTGTGTGTGTGTGTGTGTGTGCAAAGTGGAGAAGGAGGGTATGTTGATGCAAGGTGGAATACGTACATAAGAAGTGGAGATGCAAAATCCGTACACATGAAGCGGGAATGAAGGCTGGGGAGGAGGAAGAGGTGGTGGTGGTGGTGCATGATTGAAGTGGGAAAGGGAGAGGTGTGGAGTAAGTGGAGGGAGGTAGTAGGATGGAGTAAGTGAAAGAGTGGAAGTGGTGGAAGGAGGAGGAGATAAGTGGAAGAATGGTAGTCAGAGAGAGTAATTGGGCGAGTGGAACTAAGTGGGAGAGTGGGAGTAAGTGGAAAGGTGGGAGCAAAAGTGTAAGTAGAAGAAGTAAGGGAAGCCAAAAAAAGGTGGGAGTAGAAGAACAAGGTAAAGAAGAGAGAGAGAGAGAGAGAGAGAGAGAGAGAGAGAGAGAGAGAGAGAGAGAGAGAGAGAGAGAGAGAGAGAGAGAGAGAGAGAGAGAGAGAGAGAGAGAGAGAGAGAGAGAGAGTGTAAAGTACAGGGTGAGGGGTGCCACTGAGAATGCGGGCAAGGGAAGACCTGATTTAATTTGATGCGATCAAGTAGACGTGACAGGGGAGGGAAGTGGGATCTGATTCGACGAAAGATATCTCCATTGTCCGTCCGTGTTCCGTGTAGCCTACTGCAGAAAAGTCCCATACCCTTCTTGGAAATATTAAGGGGGTATATAGCACATTGTTTTGGGTGGTAAATCTGGAGCAAATGATTCCTCCAAACTATTCCAGGCAACAGGATACCATTAATTTTCTTCATCTAGGTCTGTTTCCTGGCATAATTTGGAGGAATCAAAGGCACTCACTCGAATGTACCAAAAGTATACTATCTATCCCCTTATGACTCGTATACAAATCTCTGGAATAAATTTGTGAACACTAAACAATTACCCTTCCTAGAAATTACTCATCTGTGTATAATAATCGCCTTCGTAGAAAATTCATATGACCCTAATCACTGGTAAAGAGTTTTCGCCTAAAGTACGAGTGGCTTGAGTTAATTAAGGATGAAGGTAGTAAACATTTGGTACGTTCAGAGCGCCTTGATTCCTCCACAGTATACCATGCAGGAAACAGGAGCAGCAGAATCTAAAAAAAAAAAAAAAAAAAAAAAAAAAAAAAAAAAAAAAAAAAAAAAAAAAAAAAAAAAATTGGTGTCCTGTTGCTTGGAATAGTTTGGAGGAATCAGTTGCTCCAGATTTACCAACACTGTATACCATCCCCTTATGATCGAAAATACAAAAAGCACGCGATCAAACTAACTTCAGCTGGCAGCGAACAAGACTTTAGCTTCTATGAGTACACAAGAAAACAGTAGCTTCTATGAGTACACTTTAGCTTCTATGAGTACACAAGAGAACAGTAGCTTCTATGAGTACACTTTAGCTTCTATGAGTACACAATAGGACAGTAGCTTCTATGAGTACACTTTAGCTTCTATGAGTACACAAGAAAACAGTAGCTTCTATGAGTACACAAGACAACAGTAGCTTCTATGAGTACACTTTAGCTTCTATGAGTACACAAGAAAACAGTAGCTTCTATGAGTACACAAGACAACAGTAGCTTCTATGAGTACACTTTAGCTTCTATGAGTACACAAGAGAACAGTAGCTTCTATGAGTATACAAGAGAACAGTAGCTTATATGAGTACACAAGAAAACAGTAGCTTCTATGAGTACACAAGACAACAGTACAACACGTGGGTCTCAGTAGTACAACAGAGGGATTAATATGAGCAGTGATTCAGCAACGTTACATCCGGTTGATAATTTGTGAATAGGCCTAAACATGGTGAAGAGGAAGTAGTGGTAAAGAGTGTGAATTTTTTTTTTTTTTTTTTTCATGATGCCACCACCACCACCATCATCATTCTCTCTCTCTCTCTCTCTCTCTCTCTCTCTCTCTCTCTCTCTCTCTCTCTCTCTCTCTCTCGAACATACCCATACCTATAACCATCATCACCATCACCATTTCTCCCTTCTTGACCATCACCACTATCACCACCACCATCTCACTTTCCTTTACCATCACCAATATCACCACAACCCTCTCTCCTTCCTTCACCACCACCACCCTTTCTCCTTCCTTCACCACCACCACCACCATCTCACTTCCCTTTACCATCACCACCACCACCCTTTCTCCTTCCTTCACCACCACCACCACCACCACCATCTCACCTTCCTTCACCACCACCACCACCACCACCATCTCACCTTCCTTTACCATCACCACCTTTTCTCCTTCCTTCCTTCCCTCACCACCACCACAACCATCTCTCCTTCCTTCACCACCACCACCACCGTGCACCCTCACCACCACCACCACCCATGCATCATTTCGGTGTGGATGCGACAGGGTGGATGGGGCACCGTTTACCGAGGTGGGGGGGGACAAAGGGGACCGCGGCGGTGTCATTGTTTCGCCAGCGATTACCAACTTCCCTGACGGAGGCCTTTGATCTGCTCTCCTTTTTGGGATGAGGATGCTCTGTCTTCTCTTTAACTGGTCCAGGGGCTGTCATTAGCGAGGGCAGCCTGGTTAGACAGAGGGAGACAGTTGACAGCACCTCTCGGTAACAGTCATGTGGTGTTGGTGTGTTGTGGTGTGGTGTGGAGGAGTAGAGGTAGGTGTGTGTGTGTGTGTGTGTGTGTGTGTGTGTGTGTGTGTGTGTGTGTGTGTGTGTGTGTGTGTGTGTGTGTGTGTGTGTGTGTGTGTGTACCCCAAGTAGCTAACTCCTTGCTGCTCTTAACTGCCTCGTTTTAATAGTATTTTCGACGATGAGTGACACTGACAAAATAAATATATATAGTTGCACACTAAAAAGTAGCGTTATAAATATCGATGGGCTAGACTACAAAATTATCGATTCTCTGACACATATAAATAAATAAAAGTATTATTTGATTTGTAACACTCCTGAGAAATGAAGAGGTATTTCCGTTACGTAGTCAAGTTTAGAATAATCGGGAGCTTTTCAAAGATGCCAACACCAAACTATGACGAACCATTAAAAGGTAAACAAACACGAGTGCAAACCTACATAAACTAAACACACACACACACACACACACACACACACACACACACACACACACACACACAACCCCCCCCCCTCTCTCTCTCTCTCTCTCTCTCTCTCTCTCTCTCTCTCTCTCTCTCTCTCTCTCTCTCTCTCTCTCTCTCTTTCTTTCTTTCATGGGGGGGGGGGGGGCAGCTCCCCGGTGCGTCCACAAAATATATTCATGGCTGCCTAATTAGTGGAGGATCATTAGCTAAATGGACCGGTGGATGGGCCTTTGATGGGCCTTAGTGCGCTGGGTTACAAAGGAATACAAAGGAAGGCAAACGACGCCAGACTCACTACAAGAATCCCACACCAATACCCTGTTTGTTCTGGCGTGCGTGCGTGCGTGTGCGTGTGTGTGTGTGTGTGTGTGTGTAGGATATGCAGTGTTATTATGCACTAGTTTCTCTCTTGCTGATACTCTGATGATAGATGTTTTGAGTACATTCGGCATTTATTCAATTCCCTGGCATTACTTAATTATGTAAAGTTGTGGAGTACTCAGATATACTTTGAAGTACATTATACAATAATGAAGTTACTGAAATGCAATGAGGGAGTCGATGCATTAACTCCAAGCTAACAAAATGGACTTTAGAGTCAATAATGACATTAATAAATTGATAAAAGTTTCCCTTTCATAACAGCACACGTCATGCCTTTAATATTGGTGACTGTCTCTACTTAAAGCCTTCCTTCCATACTTTTTTCATTAACGAGTAACTCACAACACGTGGTTCAGGGTTTCTATCATAGTGAGAAAGAAGTGAATATGTTAAGTGGTCCATATTGGAGAGGAGCCAAGAGTTAAGATGTGCCATTAAACTGTTTGTACACACACCGACTCCTTTCCATCCATCCACCCATCCTTTCCTAAGCACTCATGTGGCCTGGCATTTGTTGCCTCCTGAATTTCCGCTTATTCTTACAGCTGTCAGCACCCGTCAATGTGTGTTTACATCACGGAGGACCTTCACCCCTGCTGCCCGCGTCCTTAGGGGTCAGAATGCTAGGGTAAACAAGCGCTCAAGGTAGTCCCTGGTACCTTTCTCACCAAGGGTACTTGGTTTCAGAGTCACCCTCCACCTTTTCTCTTCCCAGGATGTTTGTAGTCGCTTTGCACCACCTCTGATATAATTTGTACCGTCGATTCCTTCTATCAATTATTCTGAATACTTGATGATGTTAAGAAAATGGCATCCAGGAAAAAAACAAAAACAAAAACAGCGGTGGCCAGCAAGGTAACAAACCTCCACCTCCCTTGTATTATTTTGATTGACGTAGGCGTCCCTGTAAAAATAAAAGCGTTGCCTGGGAAAGAGTACACTTGGGGAGAGCTGGGGTCCTGGGAACGCCCCCTATCACCTCTCAGTAAGCAGTGGCCGAGGCTGTGTTGCATTATCTGATAAGTGGCATTAAACATTTACCCTGGGGAGCGTCCTGGGAACCTTAGCTACGTTAGAGAGGGAGGGAGGAGAAAGATGAGGGAGGGAGGAGAAAGGTGAGGGAGGGAGGGAGGAGAAAGGTGAGGGAGGGAGGGAGGAGGAAGATGAAGAAGGCAGGGAGGGAGGGAGGAGGAAGATGAAGAAGGCAGGGAGGGAGGGAGGAGGAAGATGAAGAAGGCAGGGAGCGAGAGAAGGAAAGGAGGAGAGTACCAGAGTGGGAGATGAGGGGTAAAGGAAATAAGGTTGAAGGATTAAGGACAGGGGAGGTAGAGGGTTAAGGAATGGAAGAGGTAAATAGTTGAGGGAATGATAGAAGTGGAGGGAGAGTAAGAGAGAAGGGAAGGATCAAGAAAAGGTAAGTAGAAGGAAAAGGGCCAAAGACTCACAAGAAGATAGCAGGGAGAGGGGAAAGGTCAAGGGAGAGGGAAGAGTAGCAGGAGGCTGGAGGCTGGTTAGTGGGAAGGGTCCAGGAAAGAAGAGAGGGATGGCTGAGTTGAGTTGGCACAGGAGCGTGGGAGGAGAGAGGGAGGAGTGACAGGAGAGAGGGGGGAGAGACAGGAGAGAGGGGGGAGAGGCAGGAGCGTGAGAGGAGAGACAGGAGAGAGGAAGGAGAGACAGGAGAGAGGAAGGAGTGACAAGAGAGAGGGGGGAGAGACAGGAGAGAGGGAGAAGTGACAGGAGAGAGGGAGAAGTGACAGGAGAGAGGGGGGAGAGACAGGAGCGTGAGAGGAGAGACAGGAGAGAGGAAGGAGAGACTATAGAGAGGAGAAAAGACAGTAGAGAGGGAGGAGAGATAGTAGAGAGGGAGGAGAGACAGGGAAAGAAGGTAAACAGGAGAGAGGGAGCAGTGACAGGAGAGAGGGAGGAGAGACAGGAGAGAGGGAGGAGTGACAGGAGAGAAGGAGGAGAGACAGGAGAGAGGGAGGAGAGACAGGAGAGAGGGAGGAGTGACAGGAGAGAAGGAGGAGAGACAGGAGAGAGGGAGGAGAGACAAGGGAGAGGAAGGAGTGACAAGAGAGAGAGAGGGAGGAGTGATAGTAGAGAGGGAGGAGAGACAGGAGCGTGAGAGGAGAGACTATAGAGAGGAGGAAACAGGAGCGTGAGAGGAGTGACAGGAGAGAGGGAGGAGAGACAGGAGCGTGGGAGGAGAGACAGGGAGCGTGGGAGGAGATACAGGAGTGTGGGAGGAGATACAGGGAGCGTGGAAGGAGAGACATAAACAAAGACCATCTTATTATACCCTACGTCATAACATGTCTTTGCATCTTATCACACTCTAATTTTTCACCCATTGTGTCTTCCTTATACAAACGTTCTTATTTTCACACTGAACCCTTAATCACGATATAATAATAAAAAAAAAAATAAGAGGAAGTAGATCATGCTTTTTCTTTTTTTATTTGAAGGGTGAGACAGGAGGAGGGGGGGGGAACGAGCTGAACCAGAACAGAA
>JAWQEG010008237.1:0-10000 GCA_033782935.1 Petrolisthes cinctipes | reverse complement strand
TGTGGTATGGTGTGGTAGTAATGGTATGGTAGTAGTAGTGGTGGGGTGTAGTAGTGGTGGTAGTGGTGGGCTGTGTGGTAGTGGTGGGTAGGTATGGTAGTGGTAGTGGTGGCGGGGTTGGGTTGATATTGATGTTGTCGTTGATGACGTTGACACTGACAATGGTGATGGGAGAGTCTGTGTTTCCAATCCCTGAAGTCTTGTAGTTTATTTTCTGGTGGTGATCGTGACAAGGCTCTCCGACACGCCCTGGGCCCCATCGCTTCCCCGTGGCATGATAATATTCGCTTTAGGGGAACGTGTGATGGAGTCGGAAAATTGAACGGAGGCTGCGGGTTCCTCCAAATTACACCCGGGAAACACCAGGCCACCTCGGTATGGTTTAAGGGGGGAAGTTTTGTGTTGGTTTATATTTCTGGAGCAACTGAACCCTCCAAACTATTCCAAGCAACAGAACACTACTATTTTGGCTCATCTACATGGTCCTGTTTCCTAGCATACTTTGGAGGAATCAAGGCACTCCAATGTACCAAAAAAGAATTAATTACCACCTTAAGGGAAGATTCTCACGTTGGTAAATAATTGGAAGGCTACTGATTCCTCCTAACTATACCAGAAAACTGATATACGTCCTCAGTGATACTAATAGGGAATCTGTTTTATGGTATATATTATAGTTTGGAGGAATCAGAGACCTTCCAATTCACCAACAATAGAACCTCATCCCCTTAATTAATATCAGATGTGTTTCGTGTGGAGGGTTGGAAGAATAAGTAGCAACCAATTCACCAACAAACACAATCATGGAATCTCTCTTATACCTTAACCCACGTGATCAGACTCCAACACTCTTTCTCTGATACGACATTATTAGAAAAAAAAAAAAAAAAAAAAAGCCAAACGACAACTTGGACATTTTCCCGACAGCGCAGAATATACAGACGTAATGTTCTTTTCACCCGAGAGACCACGGCATGTGTGTGTGTGTGTGTGTGTGTGTGTGTGTGTGTGTGTGTGTGTTCTGTGGGACCTAATACGTGTGTGTGTGTGTGTGTGTGTGTGTGTGTGTGTGTGTGTGTGTGTGTGTGTGTGTGTGTGTGTGTAATATAGCCTGGAGTTAGAAAGAATACCGTAACAAAAATCGACAATGGTGTCCAGGTGTGAATATGCAGTCCACATATAACATACATATTTAAAATTAAGATATTACTATTCTTATTATTATTATTAATATTATTACTATTGTTATTGTTACTATTATCTTCATTACTATTATTGTTATTGTTATTATTATTATTATTAATATTATTATTACCACTATCTCTTTACATTAATCATATAGACGATTTTACTCACCGCAAGCTGAGGAATGAGTAAAGCCTCAAATTCACTGACGAAATCTTAACCCTCTATAGATGAACACCACATAAAAACTCCGGTAGAGTTCAGCGAATAAAAGAACACAATTATACACGTGTATCCAGATTGAGTTTGAGGATGACACGTGGAATTGAACTTAAAACACAACAACAGCAAAACATATATTAATCTATAAGGCAATTTCCTGTACAAACATACATACATACATACATACATACATTAAAGTCACGGTTTAAACAACAACATACACTGACATACACCAACATACACCAAGGAAAATGTTACTACACTTTAATTATCTTAAGGTAGTCATAACATGTGGTTAGTGTACGTAATAATGTGTAGTGGTTTATTTTTTTATGGACTAATTCAAGGGACCCTGTAATGTTGTCAGAAAATTAGAGGTAAAAAGAGTCAGTCCTTCAAATGTTGCCACGAAACGCCACTATTATGGAAGGAGCTTGTTTCGTGGCATGGTCAGGAGGAATTAGAAGCCTCAATTTTCATACACGGTCACACACAGGGTCCTTAAAATCACTCTGTGGGTAAGTCAGTCTAAAAAGGTGATTGGATGATAATAATAAAAACAAGTGGGTGGTGCCCAATTGGATTTTTTTTTTCTTTATTTCGACATGTGTACGGTCGGGATCATTAGTTTTTACCCACCATAATTGATACTGCACCAAACCTGAATGAGAGGATAACAGTAATATATATATATATTATAAACAACACGACTTGCAAAAAGGTTCTTCGGTTCATTCCATCCTTTTGAAACTCACGCCATGGAAAAAATTAATAAATAACTAAATAAATAAATAAACAAAAACTATGGTCCGTGATTGTACAGTACCATGATAAAAAGAAAAAAAAACTGATCCTGTGGGAAAAGTAACATATGTATGCTTCGTTCATTTGCTACTAAAATTAACCTCTATCCTAACAGGTAATTTCTACAGTCCTGAGCAATGTAATTTTGTCCCTCCCGTCTGGCCACCGTGTCTTATAAGGATGGTTTGTTTTGTTTTGATTGATTTAGCTGGGTCCCGATTCCTCCAAGCTGTGCCAGAAAACACACAGCTTCACTATACACAAGGACGGTAACTGTTTTCTTGTATAATTCAGAGAGCTGTGTAGACTCCAATTCGACCCCAAAACAAACGACTCCCTTAAGATTCATAGTGTGGTGAATGGGCAAAAGTGCTTTCACGCGCCGATGACTCTCAAAACAAAAAATGTGTCGATACAAAGTTAAGCCAACCACTCCTGAAGAAACACTGGCGACCACAAATGGACGAGGTACACAGTGGCGAGAAGGTTGCAAACTCAGCGGGATTGTTTGTCTCTAAGGCTGACTGACGTCTTGTGCAGGTCCGAGCAGATGACAGAGAGGCATTCATGTGTGTGTGTGTGTGTTTTTTTTTTTAATCCCTTTCTTCCCTACAAACATGGTGTTGTGTGTTAATGTCTGGTGCTTCTCGGTTACCAGTCTGTGAAGATTAGTGTGGAAAAGTCCTGTAAGCACAAAGGAATTAATGCTAGAAACTCGTATTTGTGTGTGGAACTGCATACAATGTCAGAGTCTTATCCTTCCATCAACTCGATACTGCACGTAAATTTATTTTAGGGGGATACTCTTTTGGAGCTCTGGAATTATCAGTGTTAGTTTGTACAGGCATGAAAATTATTCATGTATATATATTTTCATTTCGCTCTAAGTCAGTGTGCATGTACCAGTCTACAAAACTCTATTTCATAATTATTGAGTTCTAGTGTTAAAACAGTGTCTAATCAATCAACAAGATCTCTCACTCTGTTTCAAAATTATCGTGTATTTGAGTAAACAAACATATTATGAATGTCTGTACTGCATGTGTGTGATAAAACCCGCTAACCTGGCACCGGTGGCCTCAGTGACGCAGCAGTCTCCGCCGACAGCACACACATGTTGTCGTTCCTCACAGGGACTTCTGATTTCTGCCTCACCGTCTCGTACGCGCCGTGATGGACTGCCGCCTTTTCCTGCCGACCCCTCGACCCCTCGTGACCGACAGGCTGGACGGCTGGAGGGGAAAATTGGCGGCTTGCATCGTGTCCCAAACTTGTCATCAGCCAGCCGGGAGGAAGTCATTCGGGAATTTCTCTTCTTGATCATCCTCGTACAGTCAGACCCAAAATATTTCCCCAGAGGGTCTATCTATTACATTAGCACCTGTTTCTTCCTTCTTTTTCTTCTTCTCCTCCTTTCTTGCGTACTCAGGGTAAATTTTCTTTATGTAAATAGATTCGTGGATGATCACTAAACTTCCATTACAAGGCTGGGGAACGGGGGAAGCCTTACATTAACCAAAGGACGGAGGAAGCTGCTTTAATGTGATGATATCTCGATACACACCTGACTTAAATAAACAAAGACACATGTGAATCTGCAACAGAAGCTTGGTGGAGGTATCTGACCGAACTTGTTATATACGGTATGAATGTAGGGGGAGGGTGTCGAGGTTCCTACACTTATGAAGAAGACTGTACAGAGAGACCTACACGACATCAGTGCCCGTCACCAGATGTCAGGTAATGGCTTGGAGTGTGGTGGTGTATTCGTCTGTTTATCATCACCCACTCACTCACTCACTCATGGCTACGTGGGATAAGCCCCTTCTAGAGTTCCCACGACAGTCTCATGTATGGGTGATAAAAGGTAAACATATCACACTCCACCACAAGGCTAGAGATTACACTGACCTCTGGTGGTAGTGGGTGTGACTATGGCTGTTGAATGTACACAAGATAATGAGTACTACTAACTATTAATATTATCATCACACAGGATCATACAACATCATCATCATACATAACTCACTCACCTAATTCATAAAACACTACTACACTTACTACCAAACTACATTCCTTTTCTCCGTCACTGCTCATCATCACCATTCATCATACCCTGGTCATCATCACCATTCACCATCACCCAGCGTACATTCTATCATCATCGTTTGCATACCTATTGGACATACATATATCAAGGGTCCATTTCACAAACAACAACAACAACAACAATGTCATGATCACCACTCCCCACACACCTTCATCACTACCAGCATCACCACACCATACCAATATTCACCATTCACAATTACCACTCATCACTGTTACCTCACCCACTCACCATCATTCTCATCCCCACTACCACCGCTCATTATCATTATTCACCATTACTCACCACCACTACCACTCACCACCATCACAACACACATTCAAACTATCACCACCACCACCACCACCTCTACCCATCACCATTATTCACTCATCACCACCACTACCACTCACCACCATCACTACACGCATTCAAACTACCACTCACCACTACCACCACCACTACCCATCACCATTATTCACCATCACTCACCACCACTACCACTCACCACTACCACCACCACTACTATCCATCACCATTATTCACTCACCACCACCATCACAACACACATTCAAACTACCACCACCACCACCAACACCACCACCACTACCCATCACCATTATTCACTCACCACCACTACCACTCACTACCACTACCACCACTACCCATCACCATTATTCACTCACCACCACCATCACTCACTACCATCACAACACACATTCAAACTACCACTACCACCACTACCCATCACCATTATTCACTCACCACCACTCACCACACACTCTCTGGTCGGTGGCTGCCTGACGCTTCTCTAATCGCAGGGAGGACTGACATAAATCCTGGACCAGTGATTTACGCAGCCTGGTACTGTAATATTGCCTGCCAACTTTGACAACACTGTGTGCATCCATCCCACCCACCCACCTACCTACACCCTCTTACCACCTTTCTATACCTGCACCCACATCTGCACACCCTCACTCTCTGTGCCCACAACTATAACCCAAGCACACCCACAGACAGTACACCCACTTATACCACATATTATCTGGACTTACACCCTCTTGACATTACACCCACACACACACACTCTTAGACAGTCTCGACACCTGCTCTCACACCCACATCACCCACCTACTCTCCCTGCTACCACACCACCACCACCACCACGACTCTTCCCCGCTGATGAGTACAATACCATGCCTGCAATACGATACCTGTTGCACACCATAAGCAGAAATAAATACCAAGGGGAAAGAAAACAGTAGGTGTGTGTGATATCTGATAAAATTATTCAAAGGGCAACTGAGGCTACAAGAATATGCCTACGCCTTGTATGTAAACTGTTTGGTGTTACGTATGATCACAAAAATATCCTGTAGTTTGTAAAAAAAAAAAATATATATATAATGTTATCTTCACTTAATGTTACCTTGATGTACGAGGAAATGAATTGACTATACTGATTCTGTGGCCTTCAGTGAGTTTGCTATCACTTGCATAATATACCGTACGTTGTTTTATATAATCGAATACAAACCCGTCAACATATTTCCTAAAACCATTCTATCTATGATATATTATAATTGCACGAGTTAATACAGGTTAGTAATGATGCTTTGGTAATTGGATTTTGAGTTAGTTTTCTATAGTTTATGCTGTACCTCTAGGGGGTAATGTTACTGTCACGTGAAGTCCCAATTCCAATTTAATTAAGACTTACCCACGCTAAATATCCCAAGACTCCCTGAAACCCAGTGGACTCGATGCCACGTCAGGACTCCATACCATGTGAAAATTCAATGCCACGTCCGGACTCAATACCAGGTCAGGACAATTATAAATACCAGGTCAACACTCAACACCACGTCAGGACTCAATGCCACGTCAGGACTCAATGCCACGTCAGGACTCAATGCCACGTCAGGACTCCATACCACGTCTGGACTTAATACCACGTCTGGAGCTCCTCATACTAAATATCCCAACACTCTCTGAAACCCAATGCTACAGGTGTGGTCGTCGGTTGGTGTGGTCGTTGGTTGGTGTGGTCGTCGGGTGGTGTGGTCGTCGGGTGGTGTGGTCGTCGGGTGGTGTGGTCGTAGGGTGGTGTGGTCGTCGGGTGGTGTGGTCGTTGGCTGGTGTGGTCGCAGGCTGGTATGGTCGTTGGCTGGTGTGGTCGTCGGGTGGTGTGGTCGTCGGGTGGTGTGGTCGTCGGGTGGTGTGGTCGTTGGTTGGTGTGGTCGTTGGTTGGTGTGGTCGTTGGTTGGTGTGGTCGTTGGTTGGTGTGGTCGTCGGGTGGTGTGGTCGTCGGGTGGTGTGGTCGTCGGGTGGTGTGGTCGTCGGCTGGTGTGGTCGTCGGCTGGTGTGGTCGTCGGGTGGTGTGGTCGTGCTGCTCTTTGCTCCACACGAAGGAACCTGACCCCTTGACTGTCATTTTCCTCTGTCTAATTGAGTGGGCGTTTGATCCCTCCTCTTCACTGTTGGAGAGTATGAGGGAAGGTTCCAATTACGCTGGTGCCCGATTGTCTTTTATTATGAGTACGTCTCTTTGATAACCTTGATTAAGTAAGCTAGAGTGTGGTAATTATATATTATAGTGTGGACGAAACCGAGGCTACTGATTCATCCAAACTATTGTATACGATAAATCAGTATATATTTTTAAGAATATCATAAATCAGTTCATATTTTATCACATATAATTATCACACTATAGAATTCCTTACCGTCTACAAGCCATATATCTACCATTCATTCAGTACATTCCCTTAGTTCCCATTAACCCCAGACACTTGCCGTCCCTTGTCCTGCCCTTTCCGTGTCCTCTCCTAGTCTGTCTACTTTCTTCTACCATGTAAGGACTCCATCTGTCCTCTTCTATCCCCCTATGTATCCTTCCTTGCCCTCATCTTTGCTTGTCCTGTCCTCCCTGTCTTCATTCCTCTCTTGTCAGTCGAATTTTAGTGATCTACCCTATCCTACCCTCCTCTTCCACCTTCCTTCCTTCCTCTCTTGCCCTACCAGTCTCTCCACCTACCTTCCTACCTTACCCTGCCCTACTCTTACCCTGCCAGCCTCCCTTCGTCCTCTCACAGACTCAACACACAAAGGGAGGGGCTGAGGCGAGCTGTGTGAGTCTCCGGTTGCCGACACAGACACTCAAACGCCAGGTAGACTTTAATTAAATTGGTGTCGGGTGGCTGGTATAGCTTGTGCCAGGCCCTGATTTCATTGTACTTGGGAGGCTACACGGATTTTTGGGAAGGAAGGGAAGGGTTAAGACTGAGGGTTGGCTGCATAGAGTGTGGTGCATGGACAGGAAGGAGGAAGAGTGCTGAAATATAGATTGGGACAGGAGGAGAGAGAGAGAGAGAGAGAGAGAGAGAGAGAGAGAGAGAGAGAGAGAGAGAGAGAGAGAGAGAGAGAGAGAGAGAGAGAGAGTATAAAGTACTCGAAAGAGAGATATATATTGGAAAGCCTTGTGTTGTCTCTCGGCTCAGTATGGAGTAATGTGTAGCCTCTAATGTACTTACAAAACTATATAACCCCTTATTAAAAATTATGAACACGTACGGAACGAGTCGCCCGGGTCACTGAAAACGAATTAATTAAGGACCCCTGTGATCGTGTATAAGACTTGATATAACTTCTTCTGATTCCTCCTTCAATGTAGGTGGTGTTTCGTGGCAATATTTGAAGGACTCACTAATAATCTCCAATTTTCTGACTACAAACACTGGTGGGTCTCTTAATTAAAAAAAAGTTCCAATCTTTAGAAATGACATTAGGAGAAATATACCTGTTTATAGTTATGGAGATTTTACGCGTCTGTGGGTTTTTCATTCCTCGAGATAGATTTAATATTATGCACATGTTAAGTTATTATTTAAGACTATTATTAGCTTCTGACATCGGTGTAGCTAATGTGTGTTTATCTTGGCCTTCATTTACCGGGGTGTTTATCCATCGTTCAATAAATTATACAACTTTTTTTTTTTCTGTGTTTATTAATTTTTTTATTTTTTTATTTTTATTTTTTTTAAGTTACGATCATATCATTTGCTTTTTTTTGTGTGTGTGATTTGGGTGGCCCGAAGGAATTTTTCGTTTGATTACTGGGCCCTGTTTACTTCACGGTAGATCAAAGAGAGAGAGAGAGAGAGAGAGAGAGAGAGAGAGAGAGAGAGAGAGAGAGAGAGAGAGAGAGGAAGTGTACGGGTGTTAGAGGAAGTTGTGTGAAAGAAAGCATTAGCAAAGTGTCTAAGTGGATGTCTGGAAGGAGAGAGCGTGGAAGAAGGCGTGAGTGACTTGCCTAAATGAGAAGGAGGAAGGAAGGAAGGAAGGAAGGAGTGTGTTGGTGTAAGGGCAAGAAGTCATGAGGCGTGAGAGTAAAATGAGGTTCGTGAATCTGTGAGTGGCGGGAGTGAGAATCGTGAGTGAGAGCTTGAGGGGTGAGTGAGAGCTGGAGGGGTGAGTGTGACCATTAATGATTGCGCGTGTGATTATATCGTAAATTAATGAGTGGGTGAATGCGTGGGTAAGTGGGTGAATATGTGGGTAAGTGGGTGAATGCGTGGGTGAGTGGGTGAATGCGTGGGTAAGTGGGTGAATACGTAGGTAAGTGGTGTGAATGTGTGGATGAGAAAGTGAGTGTAGAAAGGTGTCAGTCAGTCAGTCAGTCAGTTTGGCAGTCAGTCAGTCAGTCAGTTTGGCAGTCAGTCAGTCAGGCAGTCAGTCAGTCACGGTAGCGGCTTCAAGGTAATGACAACTTGGCGTGCACATATTTCACAAACTTTAATACATTATTCAAATCAAACATCCGGCTGTGAAAACAATTATTATTACCTCCACACTCCCTGTCTTTCCTCACACACCTGATGGAAAAGGAAATAGTTCTATAATTAGCCCCCATTCACTCACACGCACACACGCAAAACCAACCACACACGGAGACACACACACACATACTTCTACATAATACACATACACAAATACATAATAATATACACACACATACACAAGCAGTAAGATACAGAACGAGAAATATTCCTATCATACATTACATAAGTGTGCTCTCTCTCTCTCTCTCTCTCTCTCTCTCTCTCTCTCTCTCTCTCTCTCTCTCTCTCTCTCTCTCTCTCCTCCAGTACTCGCGATTTCATGCCCCAATCTGGAAATTACCGAGCAACAGACGCCACAGAAATTTATCGCCTTGGCTGGACCAGTGACAATTTCAGCCATGGATCACTGTTATCGGTGGTGGTGTGGCGAGGGGTCAGGGAGCCGTCCTGTGGTTGCTCCGACAATGACACACAACCAACCAACCAACCAACGGGGAGGGAGGGAGGGGATCTTGTCTAGGTGGAGAATGGCTGGGGTTGGTTGGGGTTTAGAGAGGGTGAGTTGGTTGGGTGGGGTTAGTCATTCAGTTTGTGGGTCAGGAAGTTAGGCAGTCAGTAAGTAGGCTTGTCAGGATCGTTCTTATTACCCACATTTGCTCTTGTAATAATTTATATGAAGGGTTGTTGTAATCTAAAATAGGAGGCCCTAGTAGAAGGTGGTCTCTCTCTCTCTCTCTCTCTCTCTCTCTCTCTCTCTCTCTCTCTCTCTCTCTCTCTCTCTCTCTCTCTCTGTATGTGTGTGTGTGTGTGATCGAATTCCTTTGTAACATCTTGACTGCCTTGCATTAATCTAAAC
>JAWQEG010008236.1:5000-15324 GCA_033782935.1 Petrolisthes cinctipes | reverse complement strand
AGACCGTTGGATGGTAGACGGAGAAGGTATGGTATATAACAGTAGTATACACCAATGTTGTAGTGTAGTGTTGTGTAGTGTAGTGTAGTGTAGTGTAGTGTAGTGTTGTGTAGTGTAGTGTTGTGTTGTGTTGTGTTGTGTAGTGTAGTGTAGTGTAGTGTAGTGTAGTGTAGTGTAGTGTAGTGTTCTGTAGTGTAGTGTAGTGTAGTGTGGTGTAGTGTGATGTAGTGTGGTGTAGTGTAGTGTTGTGTAGTGTGGTGTAGTGTAGTGTGGTGTAGTGTAGTGTGGTGTAGTGTGGTGTAGTGTAGTGTAGTGTTGTGGTAGTGTTGTGTAGTGTGTTGTGTAGTGTAGTGTAGTGTAGTGTGGTGTAGTGTAGTGTGGACCAACAAAATAAATCAATTGGTTAAAATAATGCAAATGTCAGGTAAGGGAAGGTGAATGTGATTTGGGAATGAGTAGATAGATAAGTTATATATATAAATTTTGTTTCTTTTTTATGGGAAGTATGTAAATGTGGGGGGGAAGTGTGGATGTGAGTAGAGAGTGAGTGTGAGTGAGTATGAGTGGGAGTGAGTATGAGTGTGAGTGTAAGTGAGTAGAGTGTGAGAGAGTATGAGTGTAAGTGGGTATGAGTGTGAGTGGATATTAGTGTGAGTGAGTATGAGGGTGAGTGAGTGATCCAGTGGGTGAAAGTGTGAATGTTTAAATATGTGCGTGTGGGCGGGGGAGTGTGGGGTGTGCGTGAGTGAGTGTGAGTGAGTGTAGAGGCACCAGTGTAATTGCCTGGTGAGTTAGTACTGGAGTTGTGAATATAGTCGTATAAGTGTGAGTGTGTGTGTATGAGTATATAATATGTGGATGTGTTTGTATATCAGTGTGTGTGTGTGTGTGTGTGTGTGTGTGTGTGTGTGTGTGTGTGTGTGTGTGTGTGTGTGTGTGTGTGTGTGTGTGTGTGTGTGTGTGTGTGTGTGTGTGTCCGCCCTTGAACTTGGTGGCACTGGACCTACACAAAGGTTATCTTATTGATTTATATACAGGGTGGCTCTGACTCAGTTCGTGCTCTCTCTCTCTCTCTCTCTCTCTCTCTCTCTCTCTCTCTCTCTCTCTCTCTCTCTCTTCCCTGAGATCCCTAATGACTCATGAACAGGTGTGATGATATTTTAGTCTATTAATTATTGGCACTCAGCATCTACCATCAGATAGGACACGTGACGACAAAACGTTTGATTGGTAGTGAGTGCATAAATTCGAAGATATGTGCATTGACACCAGTAATAAGTTGTATTATTATAACCCTGAAGGAATGAATAAGAGACCAAATACCATAATTATGACCTGAAGAAGCAGAAGCGAAATGTCGTATAAAAAGGCTCCTCCTCAAATGGTGTGTTATTTCTAATTTACGGCGAGACTCTCTTAATTAATGGCGACTTGGAGGATTATTGATTCCTGTAAACCTTATCAGACAACCTCAGAGTTATTGGTACACACACACACACACACACACACACACACACACACACACACACACACTGATCAGGACAAACAAGCATCGTGGCAGGTCAGTTCCCAGAAGAACCACACCAATTTTGTAATCAAGATAATCACAGCTGCCCACACCTGTCTTCATCTGTCTATACCTAGCTGTCTACATCTATCCATACCTGCCCACGCCTGACTTCTTCACATTTGTTACCTCCAGTCCTCACCTGTCAACACCTGTCCACACCTTAACACTTGTCCACAACAGTCTATAAATTTTAACTATCTGTTTACACCTGCCAATGTCTATGTCTACACTATCAACACCTGTAACAATAAATCAGATGTCAGTATTAGGGTTTTGATACTGAGGCCATATATATTTCCGTGTATATCTTATCTGATTTTGGTAGTAGAGTAAGATGCTGTAATTTATTTTCTTTGCAAGAATTAACAGTACAGACCTGTTATATATACTTTTTTTTTTCTTAATATAATTGCTGGGATTGTTTAGCGTTTTCATAAGGCGGTATGTGATGGCGGTGGGGAAAGGAGAAGGGGGAGGAGGAGTACAGCAGGAGGTGCAGCTGTGGTTCCTTCCTCCCTCAACTCAAGACAAGATTGATCACCCTTCACGAGACCAATCAAAACACAATGCACCAGCGTCTCTTTCTGCTCAGAGACAGGAGGGAGGAAGGAAGGAAGGAAGGAAGGAAGGGTTGGGGGGCGAGTGTTTGAGGTGGCAGCTACAATACTTTCTGTGGATGAAGGGAGCAATGCTTTAAAAGGTTGGGTGGCACTGGTAGGGGGAAACATGGTAGGGTATGAGGAGGTGTGTTGTTGTTGTTGTTGTGGAATAATGAGGTATAGTATGTGAATCAGCATATATTATACAGTATTTTAGGGTGTGGGGAACATACTGTGGTGGAAGAGGACGTTATAGTAGGATGCTAGCTACATATTTTGTTATAGAGAGGTATAATATAAAGGATGGTAAGCAAAGGCAAGTTATGTGATAGGAAAGCACTCGGCGATACGAGAACACCTTTGTCATTATGTGGAAATATGTTGCAATGGCGAGGAGACATGAAGTGCTTGTTTGTACCCATAGAGGACGATTGGAGAAAGCAGCACAACGCGAACCACTTGGTGATATTTTCTCGGTATCGCGCGCCAAACAGAGCAACTGTGACGCGTCTGTCTGCCCCCTGGCGGCGAGAATTTTGTCATGGTTTTGTGTTGGCGAGGAGGGCGTTGTGCGGGGCAGGTGAAGCGAGACGGACGGGTTGGGGGGGCCACACTAACATTCATTTGTTGGCCGTCTAGTTCATGACAAACAGTCCAGGCAAGCACACTACTTTATGACAACACATCAACGTCACCAATGCGTTTATATATATATATATATATATCCCTAAATGTTTTCCTGAGCTTCCATGTCATATTAAAGTATATGTCGCTGGACATATACATTTATATACAAGTTTCTTTTTAGTTCATTTCTATACACTTATAAGTGTTTCTTACATTTGAAATAAACAAAAAGTAATCTCAGTTGAATATACAAAAATTTTCACACACACAAATGTAAACTTAGCCATCCCAGAACCCCAAAAAGATATTTGGTGGAAAGCAAGGGTAGATATTTCGTTCTTGCACAAAAAACCCATTGCGTGGAGTCCAGCCTTAGAGAAAAAAGAAAGAGTTGATCATGATGAAGACTATACCTTAAGTGTGTTCTACTGTTTGTCGCAGTAGTGCATATCACACCATCAAATATGAAATATTTTTGTAAAAAAAAAAAAAACATTACTGCAAGGTGTTGCACTGCCTGAAGTCCTATTCAACAGCCTTGTACTACATGGTGTCGAACAATATAGAATGTTATTCAACATGACGTTGAACTGCATAGCACGAAAGTTTGCTAAGCTGCACGGCTTGGAACTGTGTGGCACGCTATGCAACACATCAAACTGTATGTCACATTGGTCTTCAATGGCGTCATAAGATGTAGCGATATACCAATTGTATAACAGGTAATGTAGATTTGGTTGGCAGTATACTATACAGGATTACCAGCGAAGAAAATATTTTCCACACCCCAGTGCTCTATGTTATAAGGCAGAGGCAGTAACCAGAGCACGACAGTGTTACACAAGCAGTAGTAACGACAAGCAACACTCTCTATCATTACAGGGAAACACAGCAATGAAGACCTGCCACAAGCCATCCTTGTTGTCATGTTACCTCACATATCACCGAAAAGAGTTGAAATTTGACCCCGTTATGCACTGGGGGTTGTAAATAATTCACAGTCTTGGTGCCTGAGTTGAGACATGCCCTTCAGAAGTTTACATTTGAATATTCAACCTGGAGAAGGATCAAATCCCATTTTTATTTGTGATAATTTCTTCGGTAATTCCTTAGGGGTAAATGGAAATTCCTTAGGGTACGTATATCTGGTATAATAAGTTATTTTCAGTATCATGTGCGAATTATTATTTGGTAGCCTAATCCTGAACATTAGCTGCTGAAGAACTAGCTGGCATATATAATTTCAACCAGATGCATTACGAATTATGTATGAATGGAAGCTAACTAAAAAAAATATATATGGATTTTCTGAACACGGAGTAAAATTAATCTTGGTTGAAGCCTGTATTTTTTTTCAATATCTCAAAAATTGGTGCCCCACATATTAACCAAGCTAACATTTGAACATTTCCCTGATCTTACTCAAACTCACAATCCTAAGGTTGAATGACCAATGCAAATTTGAGCAAAACATATACTTGAAACAAGATTTGAAATATTAAGTAAAATGAATCAAGTTAAACCAAGGATTATTATCACTAAATCTACTTTAATGTGATGTAGGTTTCATGAGTTAATTGAGACGTGTTCTGCCTGCCACTGTGGATTACGTTGGCTTAACATTTGGGAGGGTTGGCTCGAGCGTTTCCGGGTTACCCCTAAAAATAGTCCAGGGTTTTTACACAGTTAAGGATGTTGCTTTTAGTCCAGTGAGGGAATAAGAGAAAAACACTGAACGTGCAACAACAACAACAACAACAACAACAACAACAACAACAACAATAACCACAACAACAACAACAACAACACAAATAACAAAATAACAACAATAACACAAATAACAACACAAAAATGAAAATAACAATAATAATAATAACAACGACAACAAACAACAACAATAAAACAACAACCCTGAGCTGTACAGGTGGCACCATAACACTTGCCCATCAACCCTGTTAATTATCCAACAAGTGGGGTCCCGTTAAACAACACTACATTGTCACACTTTTTGCAGGTTCCTATATCCACCCATAGTCTCGGTATAAAATAAAGCAACACGAAACAATGAAAGGAAAGGAATAGAGGAGACTTTCTTGCTGGTAAATTGGGGGCTATTTATTCCTACAAACTTTACCAGGAAACATAAGACCTCAGTGTTGCTTATAGGGATATGCTTCGTGGCCTATTTTTGAGAAATTAGTAGCCCCCTAGTTTAAGGTTGATTATCCTCTTAAGATAGAGAGAACAAAGGTATTCCCTCCCCAAAACTTTTCGTTGCTGACAGCAGTGTTAAGTATGACTCTTGGTAAATACTATACTGACTATACTACTTGACGTGGAACTGCATGAGAAAGCGTAGATGAACAAAGGTTACTGGAAATGTCGAAAATATATAATGATAAATAGATTCTTGTTAAACCCTCCCGTGACAAAAGAAACAAAAGGTGGGTTTATTTAAAATCGGCATCTATAAATTAAACTCACTTCCGCCTGTCAAGGAGCTATAAATTATTCAACGAGTATTAGCTGCTCTTACATCTGACGCAGCATAAGAATATAGAGGCTAAGCTCAGCCTAGTCGATATATATACAACATAAATGTAATCACACACCCTAACCTGCCTAAACATAATTATTTTCACCTTCGCTGTTATTGTCCTATCGAATTTATGTTATATATAAATACTGTATATATATGACTTGGTGTTATAAAAAAGGACTAATTGTAAACAAACGTAGTATGGTGTTATTGGACCAAGTGGCTTCATCCCCTGAACTATCTTTAGCCAGATAACCTTGGGTAATTTGCTCCACTGTGTTGACTCACCCTCGGATCCATACCCGTGACCCCACCTCGCCTCACCCTCCCTAAGATTGACCTGTCAGTCCTCGTGAGAGACCCTGAGGCTCCAGGTCGCCTTCACGTGCCTACAGGTTCTTAGACCACGATAAATCAACACTAAACTAACCCCGAACCCTACATTTCCTCGGAATAAATAACAGTGAATGTTATAATGAGTGTCCAGAGTTGCTCCACCGTCCGTCGGGCTGCTGAGTCCATTGCTGCCAGAATCAGTCTGAGAGGAATACCATAAAAGAATATATTCATACTTCGCTTTATCCTCGTCCCCACCTCCCTCTCCAGCCTGGACTACAACCCATCATTATCAATATTTCATAAGCCAGTCGATACGCAGTCGTTTTCGAAAGGATTCAACCAGAGGGAACAATAATATGGCATCCACCTGCTGGTGGTCCGAGAGAGCTACCCCATCACGCTAGACAAAGACTTGAGGCCTGTGTTCTCCTCCCTCGACCCACCCACCTTGCCTGCCACACATACGATGCTTTCCCTGGAACCCAAATGTAAATATTGAAACAACAACGACAGCAACGGTCAAGACAAAGACGACAAGAACATTAGTAAAAACGACAACATAAATCTATCCTGCCTACGCTAGGGAGGAGTTCTGGATGGAGGATGACAAGCAACGTTTTATATGTCATTTCCAGATTCGTTCCTCCTCCGAGGGTAAAGGAAAGAGAGGATTGGGTTGCCGAAGAGCGAAAAGAAAGAGAGGGGATTTGTTCGTTGGTGTGCCAGTCTATATGCCTCCCTGCCTCCCTCCCTCCTGTGCCTCCTCGCTCTCTCCCTGCCTACATGCTTCCCTCCCTCCTCTGCCTCCTTCCCTTACTGCTGCCACCTCCCTCCATCCCTCCTCTACCTGCGCTAGGGGTCCACTTCGATTTGCGCAGACCGACAATATGGCGCAGACCGACCTAAGTTTGATTTTCTCTTCTTTTCGTCCGCGTGTGTTGTTTTACGTTCGGGACGGGCTGTCTATGGTACTAGGTTGATGATGACGATGATTAAACTGGTGATGATGATGATGATGATGATGATGATGAAGGTAGCAATGCGATGGCGAGGGGGAGGAAGGAGAGAGAACTGGCTCCTATCGTCGCAACTCCATGTATTTTTGCGACATATCACGTAATGTTTTAATTATATTTCTTACAATTGGCATACACCGCCATCAAGGATTGCACTAAACGTCTCCAGAACACAGTAGTTGGCGTGAATTTCATATCCCACTGAGCGAAGATTTACTGAAAGAGTCGCTCCAATTTGTCACGGGGTCATGCAAACGTCATGAGCTTCCCAACAGTCAGGCACCCATATGGAAACATCAATAACAGATTTATAAGAACTCTTGTGTAATATTGGACACATACAAGAATAAGAGAACAGTGACGTAATCGGCGAATTGCAGGATCTGTGTTCCTCCAAACTATATTATACCACAGATGAGAACCTAAAGTCATGTGGAGGTACAATGACTCTATCACCCTAAACTGAGTCATCGTACAGGCAATCGTCAATACCTGGCATATGGCTTTACTTGCATATTATGACCATGATTCCTAACACTCTCAATGTCACTTGTTTTCCATCGTCACTGCATAGATATGACATTTCTTGCATGTATATAAACTTGTATTTATATAAAAGTGCATTCCGTCCGTGTGTCTGTATGTGTTGATTATGACATGTGACATAGCAGTACCGTTGTATGGACACCGCTTGTCTGTTGATGTTGTTGTGTTGTGTTTGGGGTGATGGATTGACTGACTCCCACACCTCACAACTCAATAACACACCACAGTCAATAACATATTCAGCATGACTCACACACGAGCTCTCATTCCCTGGTTGAGGTATTGGTAGTGACAGGCTGATACTATGTTGGCCAACGGTGATTGAAAGAAAGGTGCTCTGTCTGACAAGTGCGAAAGACTTGCAATGACGCAACAACAACAACAACAACAACAACAACAACAGCAGCAGCAGCAGCAAAAACACCAACCTCGAAAGGAATGTATACCCCAAACGCCCAGCACACTCATCAATTAAAACAACAGCAACAACAACAACAACAACAACAACAACAGCAACAGCAACCATGACAACAATAACTTCAACAGCTCCAACACAATACAACATAGGGCCAACAACACACTCTACAACAACAACAACATCATACACAGTAACATCATATACAACCCCCACAACCCTAGCCACATCAATCACAACACCATCATACACAACCATCACAACACTACCCACATCACCCTACTACAGTATACCACCACAACACAACCACCACAACACAACCACCACTCTACATTTACTATAATTATCATGACTTACCACAACATCTAGGCTTTCTCCAGTAACTCATCAATCTCCACACGACACCCATATTAATTAACCTCACCAGTATTGGAAGCTTACAGTAGTATTCAGTATTATGAACTCCTGCTTGCCCTACCCTATACCCTACCTTGCCTGCCTGTCCTATACTACCCAGTCTGTCTTCCTATCTGTCCTATCCTAGCCAGCTAGCCAGCCTATCTGCCCTGTCCTACCCAGCCTGCCTTCCTACCTTCCTGCCTGCCTGCCTCCGCTTCATGACCATTACTAGCAACCAATAAAACAGGCCGCCCGTGTAATTTGGAGTCGTTCTCGACGGACCCAACACATTATCCATCGATTTTGGCGGAGTCAAGTGGTGGTAGTGTATGTGGTGGTGTATGTGGTGGTGGTGTAAGTGGTGATGGTGGTAGTGGTGGTGATGGTGGTGTATGTGTAGTATGAGGTGGTGGTGGCGGCAGTAGGGTTGGTGTATGTGGTGGTGGTGGCGGTGGTAGGGTTGGTGTATGTGGTGGTGGTGGTGGTGGTGGTGGTGGTGGTGGTTGTAGGGTTGGTGTATGTGGTGGCGGTGGTAGCGGTGGTGTATGTGGTGTATGTGGTAGTGGTGGTGTTTGTGGTGGTGGTGTTGTATACAGCTGGTGGTGGAGGTGATCATTGTCGTCGTTGGGGTGATGGTGCTATTGGTGGTGAGAGTGATCATTGCTGTCGTTGTGGTGGTGTATGTAATGATGATGATGATGGTGGTGGTGGTGATAGTGATGTATATAGCACTGTAGGTAGGTGTGACGGTGTACCATGTAGAGATAGTTGTGATGGTGGCTATTATGGTGGTGGTGGTGGTGTTGGTATTCGTATTAATGGTGATGTAGAAGTAATGGTGACTGTAATGGTGTTGTAAGTTGTAAGGTTCTGTACTCTTTTGGTGGCTGGCTGATTTTTTGTGGTTGTGGTGGCAAGCTACTGGTACTATGGTGCACAAAAGTTCGTTCCCTCAGCCAGCCACAATATGACTGAATTTTCTGTTGTTCCTCAGTGACAAGAAAAGGGTCCCGTCGCCCAAAGGTTGCACTCCAAGAATCCATAACGATAAAAGTAGCGTGTGTAAGTAACCCTCACCTTCCCCTTCACCTGGACTGAACACAACACTCACAATTGGTTGATACCACGTGACGTTTACTATAGTTTGTGTTTTGATGATTTATGCTTCTGGTGATTTACATTTCCTTTAATGGTTTTAAAAATGTATGGAGTTCGGATGTCTCACAATATAGAATCCTTCAGATGTCTACATCCTTGGATGCAAGGATGAAAGTTATATTACTTTGCTTTTACCTGTATAATCTTAATTACAGTCATTATGGAAACTATAAATGCAAGTCCAATGTGATGTCATTTGCAGACTACAGACAGTTTTTGTGGCATTAATCCATTACATAATACACCATTATAATTTCTATACCTCAACACTGTAGAACCAGAAAACCTGTTCGTTATAATGATTTGCAGAAATGTATATATACACATAAATCTTAATACACTGCTCTGTTTCTCAGCTTCTATAATTAAGGGGGAAGTTCTGTGTTGGTAAATCTGGAGCAACTGAATCCTCCAAACTATTCCAAGCAACAGAACACCATTATATTTGCTCTTCTGGTCCTGTTTCCTAGCATACTTTCGAGGAATCAAGGCACTCCAATGTACCAAAAACGAATTACCACCTTAACAACAACAAATTAGTATATATAGCTCATATGTAAATACACAGAGCTCCAAACCGTACCACACTGTACTCTGTGATACATACCAATCCACTTAGTGTAAGAAAAAAATATGAAACCACAACGAGAACATTCAACAAAAACTCCATTTACCTTCACGCTATCAATATCAATTAAGCACGAGACGTATTGTTGGCCGGAATGAAACCTATCGAACCCCTCGTGTCAGTTACGCTTTGGATGGAGTGTACAGTCTCAGTTCAAATTATGTATGGCATGTAAAGTGTTGCCGCTGTACCAAATAGTAGTCAGTAGTATGGAGCTCATTACTATAATAATTTCAGTCATATTTTTACCAATTCGTTGCTGCGTTTGACGATTTGAAATACTCTCACCTCTTGCGAACACAAATTTTGGACTGTGACTGTACAAAACTACAGTACACTATATAACACACACACACACACACACACACACACACACACACACGAACAGGGAGAGAGATAGGGAGGGCTTGTGTTGGTGCAGGGGGCCAAGCTGAAAGAAAGCCGCAGACTTGAGATGATCAATACCTTAACCTTACTCACACAGACCA
>JAWQEG010008235.1:0-15000 GCA_033782935.1 Petrolisthes cinctipes | reverse complement strand
CTCTTCCTCATTCTCTTCCTCCTCTTCCTGCTCTTCCTCCCCCTCCTGCTCTTCCTCCTTCTCTTCCTCTTCCTGCTCTTCCTCCTTCTCTTCCTCTCCTCCTCCTTCTCTTCCTCCCATCAACGCTCCATTATTGTGTTTTCCTTGCCAAATATCCCGTCTCTTCCTTATATCAACAATGGGAGAGAAGCCAGATGGTGTAGGCTAGGTGGGTGTAAGCTGTGGGTGGAGGGAGGTGTCTGTGGGTGGGTGGGTATCAGTAGGTGGGTGGGTGGAGCTGGTTGTAGGTGGGTGTTGTGGGTGGGTATTAGCAGGTGGGGGCTGGTTCTAGGGGTGTGTGTTGTGGGTGGGTGGGTATTAGCAGGTGGGTGGGGGGAGTTGGTTGTAGGGGTGTTTGTTGGCAGTGGGTGGTGGTAGTAGAAGTGGTTTTTCAGTGTAGGTGTATGTAAGCAGTACGTGGGTGGAGCGGGTTGTAGGTGGGTGTGTTGGCAGTGGTGTGTGAGTTTAGGTGGGAGGAGAGAGATGGCTGCAGATGTGTGTAAGGAGTGGGTGGTGGTGGTGGTGGGTTGTGGTGGTAGTAGTGTGTGTGCGTGTATACAGTGGGTGTGTGTTGACTGAGGGTGCATGTAGGTGGGTGGAGTAGTGGGTGGTTGTTGGGAGATGTTATGAGGTAGTGGGGTAGTGAAGGTGGGTGAAGGAACTGATTATGGGTTTAGGTGGAAGTAATGAGTGAGTGGATAGAGGGGTGGAGAAAGTGGACGCCTGTAAGTGTAAGTGGTTGTTGTGCAAGCAGTGGAAGGAAGTGACATGATGGATTGATGTGTGTGGATGGGTGGAAGGAGATACCGAGGAGTAAAGAATGATTTGTGGAAGAAGTAAGCAGGAGGTGGAGGAGGCAGAGGAGAGTGGGTGGATACTGAGTAAAGATGTATGTGGAAGAAGAAACAGAAGGTGGAGGAGACTGAGGAGGAGAGTGGATGGATGTAGGAAGAAGGAAGACACTGAGTAAAGATGTATGTGGAAGAAGTAAGCAGTAGGTGGAGGAGGCAGAGGAGGAGAGTGGGTGGATGTAAGGAGAAGGAAGATACCGAGTCAAGTTATATGTGGAAGAAGTAAGCAGGAGGTGGAGGAGACTGAGGAGAAGAGTAGGTGGCTGCTGGTATAAGAAGGATGATGTGGATGTGAGGATGGTGGGGGGAGGAGAGAAGAAAAACTTGAGTGGTCGAACCATTTGAGGACGAAAGGTGTGAGTTATATAAAAAGGGAATACCGTACTATACGAAGGAGATAATGGAAGGAGGCGAGAGAAATATAATGAAATTGATTTTACCACTATCCGTAATAATAATAATAATAATAATAATAATAATAATAATAAAGTAAAGAATCTGCAAAGAAGAAAAAAGTGGAGAAAACAGAACAGACATCCTGGAGATAATAAGAATAAAAGTGAAGAACAATGGAAGAAAGAATTTAATGAGAAACCAAGAGCTAAGATGTGTGTGTGTGTGAGAGAACCCAGATACAGATGTGAATAATTGTATAGTTTCACCTGACAGTAAAACAAAACATCTGAATATACATACATTTCAAACAACGGTCCAGCCATAGAGCGTAAAATTAATGAGAGCTTAAGGCGGAACATAAACAATTAAAATGTCAACAGTATTTGTATTAGTGACTATTTACCCTGTGATCGTGTATGATAATTGGAGACTTCTGATTCCTCCTGACTAGACCACGAAACAAGGTCCTTCCATATAGGTGTGTGTGTGTGTTTCGTGGCAATATTTAAAGGACTCATTTATATCCAATTTTCTGACTACATCACAGGGTCCCTTAAAGTTAGCCAGAAGGTTGTTGTTGTTACCTTCTGGCTAACTAGACATAATTATTGCCTTTCAAAGAATAGTGAAGTTCCAATACTGAAAACATAATACGAGTCCGCTAATTTGCAAACGCCTAGGTCTGATTACTGACGTACAACTTTGCCTTTACCAAGTTTTTTTTTTTTTTTTTCATATTCTAATATACACGGTAGGGAATAAAATCAACAGAAAGACTTGTCAGTAATATGAACCAAAAGCGACAAAGATATTATATTAGGACTTAAGTTTACAGTAATGGTTTAAAATGAACTGTATATAATATAGGAGTGAAGGTACAGTACATTAAACTTTATAGAATACAATTTTAGAGTGCACAAACGAGGAATGCATTTTATCTTTTTCTTTAGCCAATTTAGCACTTGGCGAGGTGCATGTATAGCTGGGAGCTGCTCACATACTTTAAGGTTTGTCTGGTTTTTACATCAACAACAACTGAGGTGGAGGTTACACAGGATTCCTTCTATTATGTGTAATACTCTCCTTTTAGTTAGGTACCGGTATCTTCATATATATATTTACAATTTAATGCAACTGATCAGACAGAGGGTTTCAGAATGTATGAGTGGCGAGACTTTGTACTGATTACCATAACAAAACTAGATAGGTCAGTGTGTGTGCGCATGAATAACAGAATTTACCCTCCATAATCAATTTACGTTGTAGGAATCTAACCCAACTAGCTACGTGAGATGAAGTCAGCGGATTACAGTAATATATATAGGCAGGGTTAATAATTATTCGTATTAAGGGGGTGCGGGAATAGGGGGACAGGCTTTGGGGGTTTAGGGGTGTGTGGGTTTTTTTGGGGGGTGCGGGAGTAGGGGGACAGGCTTGGGGGGGGGGGGGTTAGGGGGGTGCGGGAATAGGGGACAGGCTTTCTACCCACTCCAAGCCTGTCCCCATATTCCCGCACCTCCCCAACCCCCCCCCCCCCAATCCTGTCCCCTACTCCCGCACCCCGTTAAGGACCCTGTGGTCGTGTATGAGATATTTTAAACTAGATATTTTTTTTATTTCCAGAATGATGACACTAATCCTCTCATATCTTTCACTTGCCTTAGCTCCCTGGCACCAGTGTTTAATTGGTTTATACCTTTAAATATTACCACCTCTGCCTGACAGTGTTGAGATCAATTAATTACAAAGCTTACAAAGGATTTTTAATATAGCTATTGAGTTAACCCATTTGCTAAGTACGCCTAAATGCAAAAACTGACGGAAAATTAAGACACAATTTTACTACTACAATTAACAACAACACACAGCACATGTCGCTATACAATAACAATGGAACCTTCAATTTACAGTCCATATAACCTAAACAACAACAACAAGTCATACGTGTGGTCATTTGAGGTTTGTTAGAGTATAATTATGTGCTTGAGTTCATTAAATAAAACTTAAGCACATACAAACCTCAAATATTTCGAGCACAACACTATGCTATAGACTCATGTAAAGTAAATATAGTTGACAAAATAACACAAAACAAATCATATATTATTTTGCATAGAAATCACAGAAAATCCTGAATACCCAAAACACTATGTTATATGATTCAACATGACTGACACGACAAATGTCAAGGCAACTTTTTGATGGTCTGAATTCAATGCTCCAATCGAAATAAAGTGGCGACCCGCAAAATATGATCAAAAGAGCATCTCGTAATCGAAGGAAAAATTCAAACGTGGTGTCTCTCGCTCATTGGCTGTCAGGAGAAAACGGACACCTCCCACTACTGGCCAATCCCGTAAGAGCATTCTCATAAAAATTCAGGGTTCTTTTTTTTTTTTTTCAACACAAACCCGAGAGCCACAATGAACAAGGCAATTAGGCTAAGGAGGGATGGTAGTTAGCAGGGTAATTAAGGGTGAAAGCGAGGCGAGATAGGCCATTTTTCCGTGTGGGATGAGAGTAAAGGGAAAGTCATTAGGCGGTAAAGAAGAAAAAGGTGTGTGTCTATGTAAAAGTTGGAGTACTGTGTGTGTGTGGAGAGAGAGAGAGAGAGAGAGAGAGAGAGAGAGAGAGAGAGAGAGAGAGAGAGAGAGAGAGAGAGAGAGAGAGAGAGAGAGAGAGAATGTGTGTGTGTAGTGAAGGAGAGAGTGTGTGTGTTTAGTGATGGAGAGAGAGAGAGAGAGTGTGTGTGTTTAGTGATGGAGAGAGAGAGAGAGAGAGTGCATGTGTGTATGAAGTAAGGGAGTGTGTGTGTTTGTGTGTGTGTTTAGTGAAGGAGAGTGTGAGTGTGCGTGTGTAGTGAAGGAGTGTGTGTGAGTGTGCGTGTGTAGTGAAGGAGTGTGTGTGTGTGTGTAGTGAAGGAGAATGAGTATGTGTGTGTGTGTATGTGTGTAGTGAAGGAGAGTGTGTGTGTGTGTGTGTTTAATGAAGGAGAGTATGCGTGTGTAGTGAAGGAGTGTGTGTGTGTGTGTATGTGTGTGTGTAGTGAAGGAGAATGAGTATGTATGTGTGTGTGTGTGTGTGTGTGTTTAGTGAAGGAGAGTGTGTGTGTGGTCTGTCGTGAATATGTGAGTGGGTGTTTAAGGCGGCAACAGCTGGGGAGTACCACTAATACTACCACCACTACCACTATAGTATTACCACCACTACCTCAAGTATAGGCTATCCAGTAACGGTAAAAACATGAACAACTATTTATTTACCTATACTTTGATCTTTTTTACTATATTTACGTAACACTATGCACTATTTTTTTATCCTGTTTTCCTGTTGATAATCGAGGTAGGCTAGGCTACATCCTCTATAGTCATTCGTGGATCACTCTTCAGTCGAATGTACAGAATCATTTTCCAACAACACATAAACATAATAATTGCCATAACTTCTACCAACATCACTATTGGGTCTCAGAGTAGCCTACCTACCTATTACCACATCATTCTTGCCGCTACCGGTACACCAACACCATTACCATCACTGCTGTATTACTTTCACTGACACCACGACGATCAATGCTCACACCAATGTCTTAAGTACTACCCGCATCCCCATTACACACACACACACACACACACCTTCAAATTGCTCACGCTTACCAGTTGAAAAAAGACAGAAGGGGATATTTACTGAACTACAGTACTTTATTTTGGAAAAGGTGAGGGGGGCAAGTTCTTTAACGTTCAGAGAGTTCCATGATACTTACCAACAGTTTTACACTCTCTCCTCGTCTCGTGATGTGTGTGTGTGTGTGTGTGTGTGTTCTCATGACTGAGTTGTATGGTTATTGAGGTGAGTGACGACTGTGGGTCTGTGGATAACTAATGGTGTTCGTGATGTCTGAAAAATGTGGATGAGAAGGTATCAAACATGCAAAGGTTATGTGGCGTTGGTCATGTAGCCTTACCACGTGAACCCAAAACATTTAGTCAATTATCCCATTCAATCATCAAGGCAATTCATCATCCACTTCCCCAATCATCATAGCCTTCATTTCTTCACGCAATTATTCACTCAGTCAATCTTCCCATCGTTGCTTCTTTAATTACCACCACCAATCATCAGCACAATGAATCATCCGCTTCTCCAATCAGCGACTTAATTACCTCACGCAATCATCGACTCGGTCAACCACAGCCAAATGAAAGTACAGAACCTCTCTGGTAACATTTCATCCACTTAATTAAGGGGGTGCGGGAATAGGGGGACAAGCTTGGGGGGGGGGGGGTCGGGGGGTGCGGGAGTAGGGAGACAGGCTTGGTGTGGGTGGGGGGGGGGGTTAGGGGGGTGCAGGAATAGGTTACAGGCTTTCTACCCCTCTCCAAGCCTGTCCCCCTATTCCCGCACCCCCCCACCCCCCCCAAGCCTGTCCCCTACTCCCGCACCCCCTTAATAAGTTTGTTTTTAATAATACAAAGTGCACTGCAGTAGAGGTCGTGCAGCTGAGCAATACAAAGTCACATAGGAAAGTTCAAGGTTAAGAAAAGTTACGTATTATCTCACTGCTTTTATTTATATACCAAAACACCTGATCCTGTCTGTTTTGGTAAAGTAGAGATTTCAACTGTATATTTGTTCCTGAGTTTAGGATCTAGTGGTGGAGGAGGTGATGGTGCTGGAGGGGACTCTAGTGAGGGTGGAGGAGGTGGGTACTAGTGAGGGTGGAGGTGAGTGCTATTGGTGTTGAAGGTTGTGGTGGAGGAGGCGTGGGTGTTGTATGAGGGTGGTGGTGGTAGAGAAGGCGTGGGTGTTGTAGGAGGGTTTAGTGGTGGTGGAGGAGGCGTGGGTGTTGTAGGAGGGTTTTAGTGGTGGTGGTGGTGGTGGAGGCATGTGTGTTGTAGGAGGGGTTCTAGTGGTGGTGGTGGTGGAGGAGGAGGCGTGGGTTTTGTAGGCGGGTTCTAGTTGGGGTGGAGAAGCGTGGGTGTTGGAGGAGGGTTTTAGTTGGGGTGGAGGAGGCGTGGGTGTTGGAGGAGGGTTCTAGTGGTGGTGGTGGTGGAGGAGGCGTGGGTGTTGGAGGAGGGTTTTAGTAGTGGTGGTGGTGGTGGTGGTTGAAGGGTCAGGGGTAGAGGAGGGTTTGAGGACCACATAGTCAGGTGGTCTCTTAATTACCCTGGACGGACACCACAGCCAGACAGACAAACCTCACTCACTCACTCACTCCTTACCTTGTTTCTCTTTACGTTTTGAAACATATACATTCCTTCCTTCCTTCCTTCCTTCCTTCTTTAGGGGTTGCGGGAATTAGGGGACAGGCTTGGGGGTGGGTGGGTTTACGGGGGTGCGGGGGGTTTTGGGGTGTGTAGGAGTAGGGGGACAGGCTGGGAGGGTTAGGGGGGTGCGGGAATAGGGGGACAGGCTTGGGGGTGGGGGTTAGGGGGGTGCGGGGAGTTTTGGGGTGTGTGGGAGTAGGGGGACAGGCTTGGGGGGGTTAAGGGGGTGCGGGAATAGGAGACAGGCTTTCTACCCCCCCCCCCCAAGCCTGTCCCCCTATTCCCGCATCCCCCAAACCCCCCCCCCCTCCCAAGCCTGTGCCCCTATTCCCGCACCCCCTTAATTAAACCGTTCACTCATTCCCATTACTTACATAACATTCTGGTCAATTCCCCTTTTCCATTCTTTCAACTCATAATTTTCTTTTCCTCTATTTCTCCATTCCTATCGTCTCTGCTTTGCTAATACCTGTCGTAATACCTTCCTCTCTCTCACCTCTTCTACTATTTTATTTCCTGGCCATACAAGCATAATTGGCCTATAGACCATTCCCTTCCCTTCACTCCCTGTAGCTACCATACCTTTATTTACATCCTGGTCTCACTCTCCCTCATTTCATTTTATTTTTTTTTTTTTTTTTTTATTTTTTTTTTTTATTACAGTACTTCAAACGCATCGAACGACGCCGTGTTTTTTCTCAGGGTTTTTCTCTCCATTTATTTGAAGATATATTTTTCTTCCCTATAATCTTTTTCCTACAAAACTTAGTCCCTTTGAATTAGTCACTCTTATGCCATTATTTTTCATCCCTACCCATTTTCAACCTAACCTAACCTAAAGCCTCTGCCCTATTCCCACACACCCCTAACCCCCCCCCCCCAAGCCTGTCCCCCTATTCCCACACACCTCTAACCCCCCCCCCAAGCCTGTCCCCCTACTCCTGCACCCCCCCAAAACCCCCCGCACCACCCTAAACCTACTCCAAGCCTGCCCCCCTATTCCCGCACCCCCTTAATTACTCTTTCCTTTCACTTTTCTCTTTCCACCTCTTTATTTAATATTTCCCCCCATTTGTTCTTACCAATCATAATATTTCCTTTTTTCTAACTCCCTTCCTTCCTTCCTTACTTCATTTCTTTCCTTGTTCTTTTTCTGCCAATCTCTTTTTCCACTATCCACTGTCTGTCTTTTTTCCTTCTTCCCTTCCTACTTCTTTCCTTCCCATCACCTCCAGCAATAATTAATTCTTTCCTCCTCCTTTTCTCCTTCCCCATTCTCTTCCTCTTTTTCCATCCATAATCGCTTCTCATCCCTCCATCCACCCACCCTTTTCTTCCTTTCCCACAAACCTGTCAACCTACCCCTACCCAAATCACCTCTCCCCCCTCCCCCACCACCACCACCTTCTCTCCATTCTTTCTTTTCCTTCCTCCCTCTCGCCTCAATGTCTTATCTGTTGTGGTTACAGGGAGAGGAGGGAGGGAGGGAGGGACGGAGGTGGAAGAAAGGATTGAAAGATTGAAACAGATATATGAGAGAGAGAGAGAGAGAGAGAGAGAGAGAGAGAGAGAGAGAGAGAGAGAGAGAGGAGAGAGAGAGAGAGAGAGAGCTAGATGAGGGGGAAGAGAGCGAGAGAGAGAGAGAGAGAGCTAGATGAGGGGAAGAGAGAGAGAGAGAGAAAGAGCTAGATGAGGGGAAGAGAGAGAGAGAGAGAGAGAGAGAGAGAGAGAGAGAGAGAGAGAGAGAGAACCTAGGACCTATGAGAGAGAGAGATAGAGCTAGATGAGAGAGAGATAGAGATAGAGAGAGTTAGGACCTATGATACGAGACTAGCCGAGCTAGATGAGGGGAAGAGAGAGAGAGAGAGAGCTAGGACCTATGAGAGATAGAGAGATAGAGAGAGTTAGGACCCAGCAGGTGCTTGAAGGGAAGAAAGAGGGAGAAGGAAATAAAAAGGAATATAAAGTTAAATCATAGAATTATACAGCCAGCAGACTATTGGTCCTCACGAAGCTGTTTGGGGTCTAAGCTTACTTAGATGGAAAAGATGGAAAAGTGGAGAGAAGGGGGAGAGAGAGAGGAGGGGAGAAAAGTTATGGGTGTGTGTGTGTAAGGAAGGGGAGGAAAGACGGGAAAGAGAGGTATGGATGTGTGGGAGGAAGGAGGGAAGGAAAGGTATGGGTGTGTGGAGGGAAGGGAGGGAAGGAAAGGAAAGAGGTATGGATGTGTGGAGGGAAGGGAGGGAAGGGAAAGAAAGAGGTATGGGTGTTGTGAAGGGAAGAAGGGAGGAAAGGTATGGGTGTGTGGAGAGAAAGTCATTAAGATATCTTGACACTCTTCCCTTAAACGTCGCCACTCAACTTATCTCTCTCTCCCTCTCTCTCTCTCTCTTTCTCTCCTACTGAACCCTATACCAGTATCTCAGTGTCCATCTCCCTTCCAATTCCCTTCTCCACCTCCCCGCTGATACAAATTCCCCTGAGGTAGTGGTGGGTGAAGAAAGAGCCTGCTGCCTGTCTGCTTGCTTCTCTGTCCTTCACATACATACATACATATAGTCGCGGTCAATAATAATCATCCACATATGGGTATCTCAAACAATTTACTGTCTAATGTTTTCCACGTTCACATAATTATGATGTTATTGTTTTTAAGTAGTGTGTAGCAGATGCTTGTAGTAAATTAAAAGATGGTAGTTAATCTATTTATTGGAAAGTTTATCAGCTAAGGAACAGAAGGAAGCTGTCCAAATTTTACGTGAGTTACTCCTATATGGATGATTATTTTTGACCGCGACTGTACATACATACATACATAAGCTTGTCAACACGTCGCTAACACTATTTCATCATATCTGTACTTCAATATGTATGTTTTTATGATAACCTAGTATTTCCCAAAGTATAATTATTACCATTATTATTATAGAGAAAAAAACAAACTCGTCTATCACTACTGTATCGAACCTATACCTATCCTTACATATCCAATTATTTTTTCCATTTATCTTGTGTGTGTGTGTGTGTGTGTGTGTGTGTATTTCCATTTATCCTGTGTGTGTGTGTGTGTGGGTGTATTTCCATTTATCCTGTGTGTGTGTGTATTTCCATTTATCCTATGTGTGTATTTCCATCTATCCTGTGTGTGTGTGTACTTTCATTTATCCTATGTGTGTATTTCCATTTATCCTGTGTGTGTGTGTGTATTTTCCGTAGTAAACCGATGAGCATATACAACCAACCTTACCGAAACTCTTACAACGCACCACTTGCTATCGTCTCTGCTTTGCTCTCTGTCCTTCATCTCTTACTTCTTCTAGTTTTTATTTCCTTGCCATACAAGCATATAGGCCTACCATTCATTCCCTTCACATCCTACTATATAGCCTCACCTACCAACCTACCTAACTAACTGGGTCCTCTTTTAAACTTCCTTCCAATAAACCCTCCCTTATCTCCTTCCTACCTTCCTCACCTTTCATTCTGCCAGCGACTCTTTCACCCATCCTTCCTCCTTCTTCTTCTTCTTTCTCTGTCGGCATCCCTCTCCTACCTCCCCATCTTTCCTATACTTTCCCTGCCTTCCTCTCATCCCACTCCTTAACTTCCTCTTTCTGCTCCTTCCCTTTATATCTGCTTCTCTCCCTCCATTCTTCTTTGACCTACACTGCTAACTACATCAGCGTTTTCTCATCCTCTATCCTCCATCACTTTTCCCCTTCACTCCCGAAAGAAAAAACAGTGAAGGTAATCGAATTTTTTCTCGTCTTTTATATATCACAATCTCTATATTCTCTAAAATAACTGTAGCTGTCGAAATATAGATATTATGAGAGAGAGAAGAGAGAGAGAGAGATCACACACACACACACACACCAAAAGTGTAGGGAAACGAATAAATATCGGGTGTCATGAAGGGGAAAGTGTTTGCTTATATCGTTTACCTCCCCTGAATGTCTTACGTGACTATAGCTATAAACACATCTTCAATACCACCACACATCACCACTACCACCACTTACCACACCATCATCTACATAAACCGTAACACAATATACTCAAAGTTAGGCCTACTGCAATATAATTATATCTGCATCATAGAAGAAAATTATTTTTAGGATGAAGTGTAGAAAGTTATGATGAATCCTTAGAATAATAATTATATTACTATTGAGCATGTATAAAGCAAAACCAGGCGAAACATAATGGAAAGTCAAATACTAATCGCCTCTGAAATACCTGAGAGCTAAGGGCCTGACAGTACAGTTGGCACAACACCGGGCATTTGAAAGATTATTCAGAAACATGGACCCCACGTGAAAGGTGTCCTGGAATATGTTTTTTCCTGGCAAGATGAGGATGGATAGGCAGTCAGTCCATCCCCTAACACTCATTGCCCCGACAAACACTAGCTAACAAAATGTGTGGAAAGAGAAGGTATTAAGTACACCCAAACAGACATCTCATAGATTGATAGTGAAGATGAATGGGTATAACAGTTATGGCCATACCCACCATGGCCTCATCTGATCTTCACCCATACGTTAGTGAAGATGTTGACTACTCATTATAAGATATCACGTTAATGACTAGCTGAAGTTTAGCCTAGATTATTAATATTTTGTCTCCAGAGGGTTTTTGCAAAGGAAAATTCAACTAAAAGTTATATGTTTTCCCCGCTTTCTCCCCCATTTATTCCACCAAGTTTCCATGCCACTTGATCATATTGTGGCAAACTTGGAACAAATCCTTACAAACCTAATCCTTACAATTTCACTACATTTGCATGCTACAATTTTGTTCACTCTTTTATGTTTCAGAAAAATTTTATCCCAGGGATTTCATGTAAATATGTCCCTCCATTTATTTCATCTATTCCTTTATTCACCCATCCCAGTCAGTGCCACATAGCCTATCCCATCCACACCATTTGCTTAGAAAGATGTTCTGGCCGTCCACTTTATACTCTCGTTATCCTCTTGAAGGTGATTGTCACAGTGCACGTCCCCTCACAGAGCCTGTGCCTCCAGAAGCCTAGATTCGTCTTAATGTAATGAATGAGCTTGCCTTGAACCGAGGGGTTTGTTCCTCAGGTAGGATAGGAATGGATGGGTCACTCATCCATCCCTGTCCCACCTGGGAACACGTACAACCATTGACCCAGTGGGTGTTAAATATGGGGTTTGTGAAACACAATCTAATCTATAGTCTGTTCCAATAGGAAAAATCTGCTCTGCTTTGTGCGAAACACATCGGTAGAGGTGGCACTCATGATACTGTTCGGAGGGCGTATCATTTGATTACATTAAAAAATATATATATATAATTCTTCACTTAGCGCAGCTATTACATAAGCTAGGCAAATTTGGTTTATATAATTGGATTAAAGCAGTAATTGTACAACTATAATACAATTATTAAAACTTTGGAGGGTAAGAAATTAAATTGCAGCGAGTATAAGTCAGAGGATACAATTTATACAACGTTTTACATATCATTGAGATTTGCAACAATTATGAAAGTAATTTCAGAATAAACATAATTATGCTCTAGTACAAAAACTCTTGAATACGAGGGGTCCATTCAGATATTACGTAAAAAGCACTATGGGTGAGAAATGGATGTATCTTAATAACATGCCGACATGAATTAATGGAAGGTGAGAGAGGAAGGAAGGGGAGGTGGATAAAGTTGAGAAGTGTGCTGGGTAGTTTACATCAACACATCCCTCCCGCAGCCAACAAGGTTGCTATCCTTGCTCTTACAGCCGGGTACCTACTTACTGCTAGGTGAACAGGGGGCTGCAAAAATTGTCCAAGTCCACTGACCCAGGAATCGAACACGGGAACTCTCGCGTGCTGGGCGATGTGCTAACCATTACACCATCAGCACCCCCAGAGGGAAGGCAACTGTTGATGGGTTCATTGGCTCTGGGGTACCATTGAGTAGCACAACAAGAGAAGTTATGGATTCTTTGGCTCGGGGTCCATGACCTCTCTTCTGTTTCCTTTGACGAAACAGATCTCCCTGACTCCCTTTTGGGGTCCGAGCATCTGCACGGCTTGAGTAACCAGACTCGGGACTGTTCGGACAGACAGTCTGGGGAACTACAACAACTGACCTTTTCTACCTAGTGATAAAAGATTCCGAGACAATCAAGAACCAACTGTTGGATATGTAGGCTATGAAAAATACAGGAGAAAATCATAGGTGTATTATATGTCATACATCCTCAGATAAAATAATAGATATGGTATGAGTTAGCATTGAAACCCTCACCTCAGCCATGAAACCAAAGGGCATTTCAAGGGAGGGACTACGTAGGTGAAATCACTTCCTGGAGAAGTCAACGGTGAGCCTGACACGCATACGGCAACCGTGATCTCCGTATTCCATTTCCACACATACATTTCCCTGCCAAGAGCCAGCCTCCTTTGCGATCAGCTTGAAACCAGGGGCAGATGGAGAAGATGAGACCTCGGACTCTATTGAGGTCTCTGCGTCATGTGGGGTGATGGCAGCCCATTCAGGGGTGAGGGAATTGGGTAGGGATTCTTCAGTGGTGGACTTTTCAGTGGTGGACTCTTCTGTGACTGGGACCCTCAACAACTGGGGTATCTTGTTGTGAGATGGCAGCAATAAATCCAGTGGATGAGACAGCAGGGGATGCTGATGTAGCAGCCATGATGTATCGGGAGGAAGAATATGAGGAAGAGTCCTTGGTGGATGCTGATGTAGCAGCCAGGGTGTATCGGGTGGTAGAATATGAGGAAGAGTCCTTGGGGGATGTGAAGGAGGAAACAGATGAATATGATTCATCAGTAGATGGGGAGGCAGCGGCCTGGATGGATGGGGCAGCAGAGGAGATTGAGGGGACAGCAGAAGATGAAGAAGAGATTGAGGGGACAGCAGAAGATGAGGAAGCAGGAGAGATTGATGGGACAGCAGAAGATGAGGAAGCAGGAGAGATTGAGGGCGACAGCAGAAGATGAAGGGGACAGCAGAAGATGAGGAAGCAGTAGAGATTGAGGGGACAGCAGATGATGAGGAAACAGTAGAGACTGAAGGGACGACAGGAGAGATTGAGGGGACAGCAGAGACTGAGGAAACAGTAGAGACTGAGGGGACAGCAGAGACTGAGGGGACAGCAGAGACTGAGGAACAGTAGAGACTGAGGAAACAGTAGAGACTGAGGGGACAGCAGAGACTGAGGAAACAGTAGAGACTGAGGGGACAGCAGAGACTGAGGAAACAGCAGAGACTGAGGGGACAGCAGAGACTGAGGAAACAGTAGAGACTGAGGGGACAGCAGAGACTGAGGGGGACAGCAGAGACTGAGGAAACAGTAGAGACTGAGGGGACAGCAGAGACTGAGGAAACAGTAGAGACTGAGGGGACAGCAGAGACTGAGGAAACAGCAGAGACTGAGGGGACAGCAGAGGACTGAGGGGACAGCAGAGACTGAGGAAACAGTAGAGACTGAGGGGACAGCAGAGACTGAGGAACAGTAGAGGACTGAGGGAACAGCAGAGACTGAGGAAACAGTAGAGACTGAGGGACAGCAGAGACTGAGGAAACAGTAGAGACTGAGGGAACAGCAGAGACTGAGGAAACAGTAGAGACTGAGGGGACAGCAGAGACTGAGGGGACAGCAGAGACTGAGGAAACAGTAGAGACTGAGGGGACAGCAGAGACTGAGGAAACAGTAGAGACTGAGGGACAGCAGAGACTGAGGAAACAGTAGAGACTGAGGGGACAGCAGAGACTGAGGAAACAGTAGAGACTGAGGGACAGCAGAGACTGAGGGGGACAACAGTAACAGAAGATGGGGTTACGGGTGTGGGAAGAGTTGTGATGGTGGTGGTGGTTGCTTCTGAGGGACAATTGACTCTTCGCCACCAAGGTTGATGGTGATCTTGGTGTGTGTTTGTTCCACCAGTGTCACGGTAACGCCATTCTCTCTCACTTCCATTACGTCTCTTGTGTGGGTTTGAGTGGTTTTATCTTGGCCGTGATTCATGTTGTCAGATTTTTAGAATATTTTTATTCTTGATGATGAAATACGACAAAGTTAGAACATTGCTTGATATTTAGAAAAGAGGGATGGTGGATGTCTGTATAATGAAAAAGTGGGGTTCGTGCAATACGTGGGTAGTTGTAAAGAGATCTGCGTGTTGAGTAGGCTAGTGAGAACCCAAGTGAAAGAAAATATTTTCTCTGGGGTATTAAAAGTTGTTTGCTGCTGTAGTAAAGTAGTTTTCTTGAATAGTAAAGATGACTGATACAATGGTATAAAAAGTACGACCACAACAAATTTCCACTTCTAGGTGACATGGTTTTGGTAGATTGTTTTACAGCCGATGCCCTTCCTGACACCAACCTTCTGTATTTTCACTGAAGGATGCTACTGTCACTAGTAGTCAACATCTTCACTACCCACTGATCGA
>JAWQEG010008234.1:42500-59444 GCA_033782935.1 Petrolisthes cinctipes | reverse complement strand
CCAACATCGCTAGCCTAACTTACTGTGCTAACCTTTTTGAAAGTACTCTTAATATCCAGCACAGGGGAATTCTGTCAACTCTCCTCGTCAGCACAACGCTAACTTGTCAATACCAAAGAAGTGGTCTGGAAATATTATGGTGAGATACTAATGCTGTTGATCTCTGTAATGTAATACAAATGATATGACACGTCCATTCGTCTGATGCATGCAGGACTTTTTATCGTGACTGTACACATGCACACATTCTATATCAACCTCTTTGCCAACTCGTGCCAACACCCACACAGCGCCCACTCACCCCTTGCCCACGCACCCCTGCCAACACCCCTATGCCGAGATGTAGCTTTACGACAGGGTAATGAGGTGCAGGGGATGGAGGACCCCGTTATGCTAAGTCAGCCATTATGTGTGTGTGTGTGTGTGTGTGTGTGTGTGTGAAGGGGGGTGGTGGGTGGGGATGTGGGGCGGCTGGGAGGCAGAAGCATATAGAGAGGCAGGCAGAAAGAAAAGGAAAGGGAGGTAAGCGAGGCAAGGAATAAATAAAGAGGAGGGAAAGGAGGTATAGGGAGGGAATAAAAAGGATAAATGATGATAATAATGGAAATAGGTAAGGATAACGAAGGAAGGAAGAAAGGAAGGGGAATGGATGTAAGTAGGGTTTGTTGGCTTAATTAGTGTAGGCTGGCGGAATGAAAGGGGGAAGGGAAGGAAGAAGAAAGGATAACAGGAGAAGAGAAAGGGAAGAGGGGAAGCATAATGTAGAAAGGCGTATTAGGAATGTAGAAATAGAAATAGGAAATGAAAATAGGAAAAAGGCCCAGACTGTTTACCATAATGTGTGTGTGTGTGTGTGTGTGTGTGTGTGTGTGTGTGTGTGTGTAGGCAAGTGTGTACATGTGTGGAGGTGTACTTGTCTCCCCCTTATATACCTAGCGTGTGACATTTCTTATTTAGATGTAACAATTTAGGGTGTGCCATATATCTCACTTACTTTCACAGCCTTAGCCATAGCCCCAGTGTTGTTATGGTGAAGGGAAAGAGGTGTGTTTATGTGTGAAGGTGATGAAGTGGAGGAAGGTGTTGCTGTAGAGGAGGATGGGAATATAAAGGAATACAAAAAGTTCTTTCATACAGCAACAGCGCTATTAATCCTTGAGTGACTGTTTGATTATAATATGGATACTAGTTTTCTAATGTGAGGGAATGTACAGAAAATTAAATGGTATCTCCCCACCCATCACTCTCACCAACTGAGAAAAGATGACACAAAATTTTTATAGGAAATTTGAGACGACAGCATAATAAACTATATCTAATTGAAATCAAATATCATATTTCTGAATGGCAGTTTACATCATTCAGAAGAGAATACGAATATAATAAAATAATAAAAATATTTGTCATCCAGACTTGCAGATGTTCCAACAAAATATAAATTCATAAGTTTATTATTCCTGATTCTAAAACTCCTATAAAGATTCGTGGAGGAATGCACATGTCTGACACTGGTTGATAAATGATTGGTGTTCGTATTATTTTGTAGTGCAAGGTGATTAATATTTGTGTGATACGTTTCTAGGTGTCTCATCCAAGTTTCAACTGTGATAGAGTGAACTATTCTGAATAATGTTGTTATGACTGAAGAGGAAAGGAGGAGGAAGGGTCCACGATGGAGAAAGATAGACTATTAGTGATGGAAGTGAGCCCAGAATATGATAAGTAAGAAAGTTTATCAATAGGTTTCATCATCAAAAATGTCATCATCATTATCGACATCACCCTTCGTCATCACTGTCATTATCATCACCCGAGTCATCATCAATTTTGCCATCAATTTTGTCATGGGTAATATCGGAATTCTCATCATCATTAGATTATATTTCTTCCTTGCCTCCATTACCTTCATCACCTTCCTGTTCGTCATCGTTATCCCTTTTCCACAAGTTGAATTAATACCCGTGCCACAAGTAAGGTCATTACCAAAGCTCACACACACACACACACACACACACACACACAGGTACAAATAATATACATAACCATATACACACACGCACACAGGTACAAATGATATACATAACAATATACACACACACACACACACAAATAAACGTACACACACACAATGGCACAATTAATATACATAACTACACACACACACACACACACACACACACACACACACACACACACACACACACACACACACATCCCCTTCCACTTTCCCCACAAATACACAGACGAAGCAAGAGAAAATTTCACATCTAGTAGGCTTTCCTGAGCGCTTATTAATGTCGAAAAATATATGAATATGTGTGTGGTGTGGTGTGGTGTGTTGCAGGCTGCGAGAGGAACTAACTGCACTCTGAGCTCCCAACCTCGTAAAGTGCCACTGCTGCCCCACTAACTCGCTCACATCGTCCCACCTCCCTTACATTATTATTACCTTGTCTGGCCGACGTTCAACTAGACTAACGAGGGTTGGTGGGTGGGTCGGTGCATGGAGCGAGCTGGAGCAGAAATTGTGGGGCCACCAAAAATGGGTCAGGGCAAGGAAGGTGGGGTTTCAGGGGTTTGTGGGGTTGAAGTCAGGGTTTGAGTGTTTGGGATGTAGTATCAGGGGGTTTATATATAGAGTGTCAAGGGTGTGTGTGTCAGGGGTGTATGAGATGTCAGGAGGGCAGTGTCAGGGGACTTGAATTATAGGGGTAGAATGTCAGAGGTAAAATGTGAAAGGAAGAGTGCCATGTGTGTCAAGGATAAGACTGGGTTGTGATACAATGTGGTGACAGAGGTTGTTCAGGCAAGCAGGCGTATGTCAAAATGAAGAAATGTTAATATTTATGTGGTGAGGGGGAGCTGGATACTAATTAAGATTTAAGTCGTAAATACGATTACCATTACGATTTCTTTTTGGAGAAAAAACTGCAAAAATAAAATAACATGTACTAATGAATACTACACCGGGAGTAGAAAAAGATGTAAAAAGCGGAATAAAATTTGCAGCATTAGAGTCGACGGATTTTCTCATCTTGACCTCCACTGAGCGAGAGAGAACACATTGCAATACACTCACACGTCCACATGTCAGTCCACGTGAAGCTGGGATGACACGTGTCAGTCTAGTCTGCATGCATGTTAGTATGTGTGTGTGTACGCAGCTGAGTGTGTACGCACGTGTGATTTATGAGTGTAGATATGAACTTTGATTCCAGTAGTGATGATAATTATGCACACAGTCGGAACATTAAAATATAAGCTGTAGTCGTTTCACAATTCCAAAGATAAACCTTGAATCATACAATAAATAAATATGCATAGTCAAGGTTTTGCTACGTTTCGTTACTGCACCAGGCCTCACATCGTAAAATATCCCCATCTCATTACCATCGTCAAACACAGTGAGGGCAGGAGAATGGAATGTGTTGACCTTCATCTTGGTTACCTGAAATGGGTTTGTGATTATGACTTGCTGGTTTAGAGGTGCAACGAAACGAATAGCGTCGTTGACCAAAACAGACCACCAATTTTTTTAGATAGAAATTCTCAGTGACTTTTTAGCTTTCCAACTATTCCCGAACGTGCCTTCAGAATTTATGTAGAAGCGTTCCCAAGCAAGGAGTACGAAACGAGTGGTGTTGGATTGTAGGCAGCGTGTGGGTGTAGGAGGGCGAGAAGGAGAGTCACAGAGGTAGTCCGTCAGAGATGAAAGGATGAGGACTGATCGCATTGTGAGCAGAGTGCATCAAAGTGGGGCGAAATGTCAAGTGAGGGCAAGACGGGACTGTGTGTGTGTGTGTGTGTGTGTGTGTGTGTGTGTGTGTGTGTGTGTAAGAACATATTGTATGCATAAATTTGTGAATGTGCAAGTGTTTGGGTACGTGCATGGAAGTGTAATTGCGTGCGTGTATTGTGTGTGTGTGTGTGATGATGTTTGACTGCAGTTGAGGCTGGAAAAAGTGAAGCAGAGGAAAGAAAATAATGATCAACATGAATCCATCCAGAGTGATTGGCATTTATCCGGGCCCTCTGGAGTTAAGCGCCATCGGCAAAGAGATGCATTTGAAAAGTTTAGTAATAAATGACCGCGTCCCGAGCTGACACAAAGTTAAAGCTGCGGAACAGACACAACACGCAGATTAATTGGATGGATTAAATCGACATCTCTTTGTAATGAGAGATCAAAACTTTCCCATGTCATGTAATTTATTGTAATTCTTCAGTAATGACGAAGGATTGCAGTCAGATAGAAGAAATTGTAAACATATAAAACGATGACCAGAACAAATGGAGACCTTGACATACAGTAGTGTTGATGAAAGTATTGTACTACCATTCATGAGAACCATAAACTGGCCACGTTTTATAACTTATTTTATAGGCCTATTGAAAATGTCCATTAAGAGCATAAATAATTTTTACTAATGTGTTATGGACTAAGAAATTACAGCTATATGTTATATAAACTAATTCACTGCATAATCCTGACTAATAATCGTGATATTCTCCACAATTCTGACCACCTCCACCTCTACTCGTGTATCCTACTCTGTCTCAATTTTTCATCTTTTTGCCTTGTTACTTTATTATATTATTCTTTTAGATATTTTCCTTATTCCTGTACGTATTTGGTTCGAGTGCTGCGGCAATGTCACTACCTTCTTCCTTCCTACCTTCATCTAACTTCCTTCATTTATTGCTTTTCCTTCCTTCCTTCCTTGCTTGCTATATTTGTTATTTTTTCTTTCCCACAGAGGTTACAACTTTCCTCCCTGCCTGCCTGCCTGCCTGTCTCCCCGATTCTCACAACAGGACAGGTAAGAAGAGTGTGAGCAGTGCCGGAGATCACCTCATTTCCTACCTTTGTTAATTACCTGCGGAATTGCCCACGGTGCTCGGGTGTACTACAGTGTGTGTGTGTGTGTGTGTGTGTGTGTGTGTGTGTGTGTGTGTGTGTGTGTGTGTGTTTAAAGTGCTTGAATGAACATATGTATGACTAAAGTTAAAATGCTCATGTGAGTTAGTGTGTAAGTGAACTTGTATTTATGTGTGTGTGTGTGTGTGTGTGTGTGTGTGTGTGTGTGTGTGTGTGTGTGTGTACATTGGTGACCTACTAGTACCCTTTCCTCACGCTTCTCTCCATGTCCCTTCAGAAACAACACTGACCTAGTTTATTTTATATTTACATTTCATATATGGTTGATTTCGCGTGACCTCAATTGAACCTGCTTTACAACCCCACCCCACCCCACGCCACCCCACCCAGACCTCACCTATATACGTGTTTCGGATTCACCCTGACCCGTCACAGATTTACTCATTCTTTCCACCAACTGCATCAGAGAGCAACATTCGACTGTGGTATTTTTCGTCAACTGGTGGGCTATTTTTTTTTTTTTTTTTTCTTTTTCCCCTCTAGCTGGGTTGTTCTCGTCTCATGTAATTTCGTCTCGTTCAATCTCGTCTCGTCTCGTTTGATTTCGTGGGCTATTTTTTTTCCCTCCCTCTCCCCTAGCTAGGTTGGTCTCGTCTCATGTAATCTCGTCTCATCTCGTTTGATCTCGTGGGCTATTTTTTTTATTTTTCCCCCTCCCCTAGCTGGGTTGGTCTTGTCTCATGTAATCTCGTCTCGTCTCGTTTGATCTCGTGGGCTATTTTTTTTTTTCCTCCCCTAGCTGGGTTGGTCTCGTCTCATGTAATCTCGTCTCGTCTCGTTTGATCTCGTCTCATATCATGTCGTGTCACTATTTCCCTTTCACCCTTCCATCCTCGTACGTTTTTTTTTTTTCGTTTGTTTGTGAAGTTTGTATTGGGGGTCCGTGTGACTGCATGTACTGTATGTGTTTTGGGGGAGGGAGAAGGGAGGCTTTGTGTGCATGTGGGATTTTTGCTTTGTGTGTCCGTGTGTGTGTGTGTGTGTGTGAGTGAGTGAGTGAGTGAGTGAGTGAGTGAGTGAGTGAGTGAGTGAGTGAATGTGTGTGTGTGTGTGTGTGTGTGTGTGTGTGTGTGTGTGTGTGTGTGTGTGTGTGTGTGTGTGTGTGTGTGTGTGTGTGTGTGTGAGTGTGTGAGTGTGTGTGTGTGTGTGTCTGTGTGTGTGTGTGTGTGTGTGTGTGTTTTATCTATCTATACGTGTGATGTAGTGTGCGAGTGTGTGGTATAGTTTGTATGTATGAACGTATGTATGTGTGCTTGTTAGTGTCTATATTTGTCTGTGTGTGTGTGTGTGGGTGTGTGGGTGTGTATAAATGGGAGGGATTGTGCGGGTGTGAGTGAGTGGAGGTTATGGACAGAGTGAGTGCCAGGGGGATTTGCCATTTCGCTGCTATTCAGTTGCTCCTGATGGCCTTGGGGATCTGTTTCGATTATTAATATTATTATTATTATTATTATTATTGTTGTTGTTGTTGTTGTTGTTGTTGTTGTTGTTGTTGTTGTTGTTGTTGTTGTTGTTGTTATTGTTGTTATTATTATCATTATTATTGTGATTATTACTATTATTATTGTTATTATTAGTATTATCATCATCATCATTTTTTTTGTTTATTTTTTTCGTCAGTCCACTTTACTGACGGGACGAATCGGTCAACACACACACACACACACACACACACACACACACACACACACACACACACACACACACATATATCTAGATTATACACTTCAAACAGGCAAACTCATATTAGAATATACTCGCCCTCGCTCCCTTTCCTTAACCCCCCCCCCCCAGCTCTCCCTCACACACACACACACACACACACACACGCAAATATATACAGGAGGGGTTGGTCGGCGAGAGTAAGAGAGGGTGGGAGGGAGGGAGGGAGGGAAGGGCATGCATAGCAGAGTGTGGAATTTTGATGCTGGCAGGAGACAAGAGCATCAGCAGGGAACCGGGGAATGGAGAGAGAGAGAGAGAGAGAGAGAGAGAGAGAGAGAGAGAGAGAGAGAGAGAATGGATAAAGTTATATTGAACAGATTAAAAAATAGTTGTGAAAAATAAAATACAGTACAGATAGATAGATAGATATATAGATAGAGAGAGAGAGAGAGAGAGATAGATAGATAGATAGATAGATAGATAGATAGATAGATAGATAGATAGATAGATAGATAGAGAGAGAGAGAGAGAGAGAGAGAGAGAGAGAGAGAGAGAGAGAGAGAGAGAGAGAGAGAGAGAGAGAGAGAGAGAGAGAGAGAGAGAGAGAGAGAGAGAATTTGAGGAGGGGGGGGAGGGAGGAACGGAGAGATAGATAGATACGTCAGGGTGAGTGAGGGGGAAGATGGGGGAAGGGGAGGGACGAATGGAGAGATAGGGTGAGGGAGAGGATGGGGGGAAGGAAGAGGAGGGACGGAAAGAGATAGATGCGTCAGGGTGGGGTGAGGGGGACAATTGGGGAAGGGGAGGGACGGACGAACAGAAAGAGAGAGAGATAGATAGACAGATAGAAAGATAAATAGATGCGTTGGGGTGGGGTGAGGGGGACAATTGGGGAAGGGGAGGGACGGACGAACAGAAAGAGAGAGAGATAGATAGACAGATAGAAAGATAGATAGATAGATGCGTTGGGGTGAACAGAGAAGGTTTTTGAATTTTGGTGTTGGTTAGGATTCGGGTGTGGGTAAACAAGACTGACACGCCAGAGGGGATGTGAAAGGGTGTGTGTGTAGAAAAACGTCCACCAATTTGATGTTGTTAGGAAAGTGTGACAACAACTGAGTGAGTAAAGAGGAGGAGTAGGAGTATGGGGTGGGTGGGTGGGTGGGTGGGGAAGGTTGTTGTTGCATGGGTATAGATGGTAGGGTTGTTGAATATTTAATAGTGTTGTGAGTGTTGGTATCATATCCTATTAAATGCCTATACAGAACTATAAAGGCTTGATAATTATAACGTGGAGTGCATGGGGGGTGAGTCAGTGTGCAGACTTTAAATGCAATTCATATTAATTACGTCAGTGGTCCCCAGTCAATTTAACGGGTCTCCCCCTTTAGGCTTCCATTATTATCACACTCTCCCCACCTCCCATATATTCTGACTTTTTAGATTCCGTAATTTTAACTCGCAATATTGTTAGGTCGCCCCCTTTATGGTTTCATTAATTTAGCTCTCCACGCCTTTCCATATTTCCTCACTGATTAGATGCCACAGTATTAACCTGTTATAATATTTTAATGAAACCTGCTCACTGAAATTTTTATTGCTCAATTTTAATTAAGGGGATGCTGTCTTGTGGTAATATTGAGGTTCTACTGAAACTCTTAATGAATTAATCAATGCAAGGAAACAGGCTACCGTACCTCAGTATACGAGTAGGGGATCTGATTTTTTTTTTTTTTTTTTTTTTTTTTTAAACGGCACAGTTTGGAAGAATCAGTTTACCCACAATACTGTCATTCGCACCACCAACACGTAATAGTAATAGACATGATTTTGAACCTCTCGTTTTTTGTATCATTATTATTTTACAGGTGGTGTCATAAAGAGGAGGGCTTCTTGCCTTTAGTTAGTCCTCACCTTCCTTGATAAAAAAAAAAAAAAAAAAAAAAAAATTGTAGATATTAACTCATGCCCGCACAACACAATATTATAAAGCCGACCCAAATGTGGACGTGTGGAGTGAAGCGGCAGGTGTTTGTTTGACATGACGCCCTCACGTTTCTGAATGCTGACACACAGCTTTCCCACGTTCACCTCCACCAGTCTGGCTGTCATTCATACTCTCACGCACGCTTATTCACACTCACACACACACACACACACTCACACATCTAACACACACACACACACACACCCTCACACATCTAAGACACACACACACACCTAACAAACACACACACACACATACATGCACCTTTAACACACACACACACACACACATACACCTCTAACACACACACACACACACACACACACACATGCACCTTTAACACACACACACACCTAACACACACACACACACACACACACACACACACACACACACACACACCTCCAACCTGCCATTCAAACTTTCATGGGCAGCAAGACTTGGAGTGTGACTTGTAATTTATTCTTGATTTTTAATTTTCCTTCCATGTTCTCGCACCTCTTCAAATTCTTCATTCCTTTTCTCATTTTCCCATCTCCTCCTTTTCCATTATCCTTTGCTTTCTCTCATGCAACCCTTCTCTCTATATCCCTTACCCCTCACTGATCCTTCCCTCCCTTCCTTCCTCGCCTCTGACCTAGTTTGTACCTTCCCTTCCCTTCCCTCCCCTCCCCTCCCCTTTACATTAACTTGTTTCCCGTAAAGTGTAAAAAATATCTTCACTATTTTCACTCCCTCGACACTCTCTCCATTACCCCTCCCTCTCTCTCTCGCTCTCTCTCTCTCTCTCTCTCTCTCTCTCTCTCTCTCTCTCTCTCTCTCTCTGCACACACACTCACACACACACACTTACACACACACAAACGCTCCTCACGGCTGCCTACCTCCACTCCATATCCCAATCATCATCATCATTATAGTGTACCATTAACCCCATTATTTGTGCTACCTTTTCCTTTCAGTAATAATATGGTAGGTACTGTATATTTAGTGAGTCTCTCTCTCTCTCTCTCTCTCTCTCTCTCTCTCTCTCTCTCTCTCTCTCTCTCTCTCTCTCTCTCAGCATTTCTCGTCCCCCTCCTTTGCTTACCCAGAATGTTTTATTTCCTGGATGGCTCTTCCCTCTGTTTGTTTCCACCGTCACTACAACGTATAGATTTTATTTCCCTGTCCTGTTTGCTCTAAATGATTATTTTTCCATTTTTCCCTACCTCATCTCTCTCTCTCTCTCTCTCTCTCTCTCTCTCTCTCTCTCTCTGAATCAGCTACCAGCAGAGGTAGTTGATAGTTCCTCGATAGAGCAGTTCAAGAAACAGTTAGACAAAGTTCTGCCAAGCCTGTTAGAGTTAAAGTGATTGTTTCCTCCTTTCCTGTACAAAAATTTCCTAGTCCGGCCTTTTTTCCTCCGGGTTAGGTACATTTCCATTTCCATACCCGCAATGCGGGTTGGAGAGGTGGGTGGGGAGAGCCGTCTCTTTACTATACTTTTCTCTCACTATTAGTTAGCAACTACTACTACACCTACGGTACCTCCTTGGTATGGGTCGTAAGACCTTTTGAGGTGCTACTTGTCCTTGTAACTCCTTGTAACTCTCTCTCTCTCTCTCTCTCTCTCTCTCTCTCTCTCTCTCTCTCTCCATTCGTTAATCCCTCTTCCCCTCATCATTGTTTCAATTTTCTTCTTCTGGTCCCCGTGTCACTTATCTCGTGTGCTAATCTCTGTCTCCTTTATTCCTCTCCATTCTTTTTCCTCCTCGATCCTTGTCTCATTATCTTTCTCATTATTCTCCGAGATTAAACTGTTCATGTCTTATTAATCTATAATATATCGACCTATGTCATTCATTATTTCTCTCTATGACTGTTTTTATTTGTCTATGTTTATAATTTTTTTTTCTCTTACTGCGTTTCTGTTACTAAATTTTTATCTCTTTCTTTTAGTGTAAATATAACTATGTATCTTATCCTGATTTTTTTACTGTGTTTCTATTCCTCTATTACTCTTTTCTCTATTTCATTTTTTTTTATTTGTCCTTTCATATCCTTTACCCTTTATTGTCTTATTTACCTTCAATATTTCTTTCTTTTGTATACTTCAACAAAGGTGATGATGCGATTGACTCGGTTTTTTCTGTTTGCTTGTTTGTCCATTTGTTTACTTTTTGTTTGTTTGTTTGTTGTCTGTGTTTGCATGATTGTCCCTTACTTTGTTTGTCTGCTGGAGTGTTTGTATTGTTATTAATTTCTTTGTTTGTGCGTTTGAATGATTAATTTCTTTGCATGTTGGTCTGTATGTTGTTTGTTTGTTTGTTTGTTTGTTAGAAGGATTAAGCAAACTAGCCCCTGGCTAGTACAGTGGTAACGCGCCTGTCTCGCATCCGTGAGGTCGGCAGATCGAGCCTCGCCCAGGCCCGAGAGTTTAAAACTGTTTACTGGGGGGTTACTGCCATGGCTGGGCACCATGGTGGGGAGTTGGGCTTGCCTGGCTGAAGTTCAGGAGAGTATCTCATCAGAGATAGATACAAGAACTAAAACCCTGCAACTTTAACTTTAACTTTTAACACAGGATACCAAAACAATAGGCCTACAGCTTTCAATCACACAAAGCCCAACCACACAACACAACAACAACAACACACAACAACAACACATATCCACAGTGAGGAAATACTACCATAACAACTCTCCCTAACGCCATGATAAACCAGACAACACTAGTGACCCATACACACACAAACACACTTCTACTACCACAACCACCACCACCACCACCATCAACAACAACAACAACAACAACAACAACAGTCCCCAATACAAACTAACTCGAAAATGACTTAATTGATACTCGAAAATTATTTAATTAATTGATTTTCGAAAATAACTTATTTTGCTTATTCTAAAAAATCACTTAATTGGTTGATTCTCGAAATTCACTTAATTTGCTGTTTCTCGAAAGTCAACAACAACAAGAGTCCCCATACAAACCCCATAAAATCTCATACAAACCCCATAAAAACACAGCAGCACTCATATATATTGAGGAAAAATATCTTCACCCTTGCCTTCTACTCTCCCTCCCTCTCTCCCTTTCAATACCACTAACATTTCTCCAATACATACATACACGGTAGCACCCCTATTGCATTGCCAAGAAAAGATGCCTTAATTCACCCTTCCCTCCCTCCTTCCATCCATCCATTCCTCCCTCTCTCTCTCCCACTCGAAACCACCACCATCATTCCCCCATACAAACCCCCCATAAGCACACAGTAGCACCCCAATACATTCCCAGGAAAAAATGCCATCACCCTTTTCTCCCTCCCAATAGGTTTCACAAGAAGGCTAAGTTTAGATTGAGAAAGTTCCGGAGCCACACACAAAGATTTGGGTTTGGAGGAGGCTATCTCCGGCCTAGACCAGGGCTATGCCGTACACGACTACTTTGGGGACTATAGTCGGGCTACTTCTTCGCCTCAGTTGGTTTTACAGTAGGCTTTCCTCTCTTCACACGACATTAAAAGCCACATGAATTAGTGTTCGGATAGAGAGCATTGACTTTGCCTTTGTTCTTACCCTTGACGATTTGTGTGATCAGTGTTGCCAGAGCGGAATTTACTTCTCGCTAAGGTTTGGTTACATTTCAGCAGAAGCGATACTAAACTGTAAATATGATCTCATTTTCAATCCTTTGAATATCGTGGGTATATAGGCGTCTGTTGGTCGTAAGAGTAATGGTAGAGAGATATTATAATATATATCGTGGCTGTGTGTATATACGAAACTCATCTGTTACTACGCTAATATTTAAGGTATATATTTCTCTAACAAAACGATTAACAATATCACGTTTTCTGGCTTATATAATTGATTATTCCAGTTAATCATATTATGAGAAGTTGTTGAAGAGTTTCTGAACACTTTCCTTCTCTACAGCACTGATTCAAAAGACAAAAATTTACAGCTAAGCCTATATAAATATCATTCCCCCAACACAACCGTTGGGAGATGTAAAAAGATATACAATATTAATTTGATTCTTGAGGGAAACTCCCCGCCTCTCTCTCTCTCTCTCTCTCTCTCTCTCTCTCTCTCTCTCTCTCTCTCTCTCTCTCTCTCGAGACAACCACCTTGCCGTCGGTGAGAGAGCTTGTGTGATCTGTTTGAATTTTGCTAGCTATGCTGGGGGACATTTAGTCCAGTTGGGTTACCCGTGCCAGAAAGGTAGCGTTATTAGGATCCTGACTAAGAGTTGTCAAATCTTCATGTTAATATTAAGTTTCACAACTGCTCTTCAACTGTCCTAACAAAAAAAAAAAAAAAATCTTCATCACTTTCGATATAAGTTTTTATTGTTAAGGACCTCACCAGCTACCTTATGCCGTGTGAGAAGGGAGGCTTTGGAACCTCCTAAAACAACACCTTTTAACGCTCACAGGTTTCGAAAGGGCTGAGATTGAAGTGATCTCAGGCGTGTGGGGTACGAGTAATGGAGATGCCTCAGGACCCCCGTAGGTATTCTCTTAGATTAACCCCCAGAGTCCGGGCAGCGGGATTTCCCGCTCGGTCGACAGAGGCCGGGCAGCGGGAAATCCCGCTCTGTCGACAGAGTCCGGGCAGCGGGAAATCCCGCTTTTGGTAATTTATGGGGAAAAACGCCAAATTTGTCGGGATTTTTTTTGATCTGGCTATACTTCACCACCAGACCTTTTCATCCCCACATTCAATCAGTGTGTGCTTGACCGTGACAATGGCTGGGCGTAGTGAAGAAAATACGGGCTCGTTCGATTCGGTGCATCCTACCGCGCTGCCGGGCGCACCCGCTCCTGTAACCTCCACTCCGCGGGTGCAACCAGCTAGATTGAGTCACAGCCACGCTCACAAAGCGAACGCAGCCTCGCTCTCACGGGAAAAGTGACCTCCATTCCTCACTTGATTTCTCGGCAATGGAGTGTCCTAGAGAGCTGGGGTTGGTTTTAATGGAAAGAGGAGGAGTTGATGGTGAGTACACAATCAAATTTAAGTTGTTCAGTATTGTAGTTTAGACGTAGGGAGTAAGAGAAGTAGAGTGATTTTCCGGGAAATACCCGGACAGGCAGGGTAAAAAATTAGTATTGAACCCAGAACCACAGCACGTATTTCCATTCTTGGCCCGTCCCGGAGGGGTTAATAAGCCTGACCAGCTCCCTGTGACCGTTCTTATGTGCCTAAAGGCTCGACTGCTCTTTGGTGAGAGAGCTTTCGTGCCTTGCTGGCTGCCAGGCCAGTAAAAGATCTCGGATTAAGTCGTGGACATTTAGTTTTACTATTTGCTTTAAGTTTGGCCGCGGATGGAGGATTAGTAGGGATTAGTAGGATGACGGTTACACTTCAAGCACCCCTGTCGAAAAATCAGAGTCCCATTTACTTAGGACTCTTGTGCTGCTCAGTTGGGAGCTGCGGCACGATTGGGGCCGTCCGACCCAGGGGAGACCTTAGGGTTGGTGTGCTTGGCTCATAAGGTTTCTGTTGGCCGAACGACCGAAAACCTTCTGGAAGTAGGCGGATGAGACTTATGCGAGACCAAATCACACTACCCTTTCTTTTATATTATTGGTCTGAAATTGAATTAGAGCGAGATGACTGGTCCATCAGCAAGAAAATTTACATGTACTACATGCAAGGTGTACCGCTGGTGTGAGGACTTCAGCGGGAGGAGTGCGAGCGACCTAGACTCCTCGAGTGTCTGCGACTTTTGCAAACTCGAGGAGAGGTTGATGAAGCACATCTCACTGCTCACGAAGGAGAACAACTCCCTAAAGGAGGAAGTTCTTCGAATGGACTCGCAGAGGTGTGACTGCCATGTGAGAGACAAGGCAGTCCAAGGAGCTTCTTCACCGGAGAGCTCCACCACGGCGGTAAAGAAGAAGAAGAAGAAGAACAAGAAAAAGAACAACAAGAAGAAGAACAACAAGAAGAAGAACAGCAATAATGAAGAGGGAGAAGAGACTGCAGAAGGAAAAGAGACTGCAGAAAAGTGTGATGGAAAAGAGGAGGGGAATATGGAGAAGGAAGAAAAACCCAAGAAGACAATTGAGGAGGGATTAGAGGAAAGTGAGGAATCAAATAAGAAGGAAAAGAAAATGAAGAAGGAAAAGAAGACGAAGAAGAAGCAACCTGGAGGAAGTGACGAGCCCGGCAGGAATTCAAAACACTCTCGGGTTCCTCACAAGGCATCTCGTGCTCCTACCAAGGAGAGGCCTGTGGATATACACATTGTAGGTGATTCCCAGGCACGAGGGCTGGAACCCCTAATGGCAGATCGCCTTCACACTTCTGTGAAGGTGAATTGTTTGCCAGGTTGTGGCAATGCTGACCTCCGAAAGGAAGCTGAGAGGATCCAAACGTCCAGATCTGCTGTCATTGCACTCATGGTGAGTGGTAATGACATCTACCTGAGAAATGGTAGAGTAGGCATGACCGAAGGAGTCCTCTCGGATGTGCTCGGTGCAGTAGACGACTGTGGGTCAAAAACCCGCAGAAGGGTAGTTGTTGGCATGCTCCCAAGGAGAGGCCCTTTAGGGACTGCTCTGTCAAAGAACATTGCAGTAAATCAGCGCCTGGCTGATTTGTGTACTGCCGAGGGGGTGTTCTTTGTGGACCCCTACACCTCACTCTTTGGTAGAGACGACCTCTACCAGAGGGATGGCACACATCTCTCACTAAAGGGGAAAGAAGTGCTTTCCAAATTAATGGAAGACGCCGTCCGACGATGTCTCAGGAGCACTCGACCGAGCGTGGAGGAGAGCCCTCGTCGCTATGCTAGAGTGACCCCAGAGAAGACATTCGCTGAGATCCTGAAGAAGGATATCCCCAGCACTACCAAGACAATGACCAAACCGGGAAACGGAAGAGTATAGGGAGCCCTGCAGTTGGGGGTTCCCTGAAGGTTCTATTGTTCAACGCCAGGTCCATCCGAAACAAGTTTTTGGAACTGCGGGCCCTCGTTGCGACAGAGGAACCCGAGATGGTGGCCATAACGGAGTCATGGTTGAGAACCTCAGACAGAGATCTTGAAGGGGAATTCGTGATTCCAGGCTACCAACTCTTCCACAAAGATAGAGAGGACAGAGGGGGGGGGTGGTGTGCTGTTGTATGTAAAGAACTCCATCAAATCGATGACCTGCAACATCACATCGAACCACGAGCTCCTTGGAGTTGACCTAGAAATAGGCACTGCAAAATACAGAACCCTGCTGCTTTATAGACCCCCTGGACAACTCAATGAGATGGACAGGGACCTATACCAGTTGCTGGGTGAACTAGTGGACGGCAGGGTGTGCATCCTTATGGGGGACTTCAACACACATGTTGACTGGGAAACCAGAGAGCCCTCTGCCGAGAACACACCACTCTTGGAGTTTGTAAATGATGAATTCCTCACTCAATGGGTAAGGGAGCCAACAAGAGGTGCTAACATACTCGACTTGGTCCTCACCTCCGAGGATGACATCATTCAAGACCTCTCTGTAAATGAAGAAATAGGTGGAAGCGACCACAAGCTTATAAGATTTTCAGTTAAGGTCCCTAATATGGAGTCCGTGACCCTGGTGCATAGAAAATTAGACATGGGGAGAGCGGACTTTGCAGGTCTTCGTGAAGGCGTTGCTGAAATGGAACTAGAGGAGGGAGAGAGTGCTGATGATCTGTGGAGGTCATTCTTGTCTTCCTTCATGGAACTTCAGTCGCGCTTTATTCCTCTGAAGGGAACAGGTCAGAAGTTCATTCAACCGAAGTGGTTTAATCGGGAAATCCGTAACCTACTAAGGGAGAGGAGAACTGCGTATCGTCGAGCGAAGGCATCTGGGGACTTTGACGGTCATAGAAGACTGAATCGAAACGTGAAGTCCAAAATAAGGGCGGCTAAGCGTGCTGAGGAGGTCCGTGTGGCTAGACTCTGCAAAGAGAACCCCAAGGAGTTTTTCAGTTATGTGAATGGCCGTAAACCAATCCGACGCAGGATCGGTCCCTTGGTGAATGAGGATGGAGCATTGATGCACTCTGATGCAGAAAATGCTAACCTCTTAAATGAGTACTTCTCTTCAGTGTTCTCTGAGGAGAGTGGTCCCATTCCCGAACCTTTGGACTCCTTCAGTGAGAAGTTGGAGTCAATCGTCTTCACCCAAGAAGAAATCGAGAGAAAAATAATCGAATTAAAAGCAAACAAGTCCCCCGGTCCGGATGGGTTCTTACCTAGAGTGTTGAAAGAAGTGCATGGTGAAGTATCACGGCACCTGTGCATGGTCTTCAACAGGGTAATCCAGACTGGATGCGTTCCTAGAGACTGGCGTGAGGCAGAGGTGACTCCTATCTTCAA
>JAWQEG010008234.1:20000-35000 GCA_033782935.1 Petrolisthes cinctipes | reverse complement strand
GACCGCTTTATCCCGATCATGCTCACTGAAAACAAAATGGAAGAATTCCACCAGATTTGTGAGGCATGACCGGTGCTGCCGGAACCCATGCTGGGAACCCCTCAGTAGCAAATTTGATTCTAAGTGTGCTGTTATTTTGTCCACCATGATGCTCTCCATGAGTTTACAGACTATCGAGGTTAAACTGATGGGTCTGTAGTTTGACGGTTGGCTAGCATCTCCCTTCTTGAAGATAGGAGTCACCTCTGCCTCACGCCAGTCTCTAGGAACGCATCCAGTCTGGATTACCCTGTTGAAGACCATGCACAGGTGCCGTGATACTTCACCATGCACTTCTTTCAACACTCTAGGTAAGAACCCATCCGGACCGGGGGACTTGTTTGCTTTTAATTCGATTATTTTTCTCTCGATTTCTTCTTGGGTGAAGACCATTGACTCCAACTTCTCACTGAAGGAGTCCAAAGGTTCGGGAATGGGACCACTCTCCTCAGAGAACACTGAAGAGAAGTACTCATTTAAGAGGTTAGCATTTTCTGCATCAGAGTGCATCAATGCTCCATCCTCATTCACCAAGGGACCGATCCTGCGTCGGATTGGTTTACGGCCATTCACATAACTGAAAAACTCCTTGGGGTTCTCTTTGCAGAGTCTAGCCACACGGACCTCCTCAGCACGCTTAGCCGCCCTTATTTTGGACTTCACGTTTCGATTCAGTCTTCTATGACTGTCAAAGTCCCCAGATGCCTTCGCTCGACGATACGCAGTTCTCCTCTCCCTTAGTAGGTTACGGATTTCCCGATTAAACCACTTCGGTTGAATGAACTTCTGACCTGTTCCCTTCAGAGGAATAAAGCGCGACTGAAGTTCCATGAAGGAAGACAAGAATGACCTCCACTGATCATCAGCACTCTCTCCCTCCTCTAGTTCCATTTCAGCAACGCCTTCACGAAGACCTGCAAAGTCCGCTCTCCCCATGTCTAATTTTCTATGCACCGGGGTCACGGACTCCATATTAGGGACCTTAACTGAAAATCTTATAAGCTTGTGGTCGCTTCCACCTATTTCTTCATTTACAGAGAGGTCTTGAATGATGTCATCCTCGGAGGTGAGGACCAAGTCGAGTATGTTAGCACCTCTTGTTGGCTCCCTTACCCATTGAGTGAGGAATTCATCATTTACAAACTCCAAGAGTGGTGTGTTCTCGGCAGAGGGCTCTCTGGTTTCCCAGTCAACATGTGTGTTGAAGTCCCCCATAAGGATGCACACCCTGCCGTCCACTAGTTCACCCAGCAACTGGTATAGGTCCCTGTCCATCTCATTGAGTTGTCCAGGGGGTCTATAAAGCAGAAGGGTTCTGTATTTTGCAGTGCCTATTTCTAGGTCAACCCCAAGGAGCTCGTGGTTCGATGTGATGTTGCAGGTCATCGATTTGATGGAGTTCTTTACATACAACAGCACACCACCACCCCCTCTGTCCTCTCTATCTTTGTGGAAGAGTTGGTAGCCTGGAATCACGAATTCCCCTTCAAGATCTCTGTCTGAGGTTCTCAACCATGACTCCGTTATGGCCACCATCTCGGGTTCCTCTGTCGCAACGAGGGCCCGCAGTTCCAAAAACTTGTTTCGGATGGACCTGGCGTTGAACAATAGAACCTTCAGGGAACCCCCAACTGCAGGGCTCCCTATACTCTTCCGTTTCCCGGATTGGTCATTGTCTTGGTAGTGCTGGGGATATCCTTCTTCAGGATCTCAGCGAATGTCTTCTCTGGGGTCACTTTAGCATAGCGACGAGGGCTCTCCTCCACGCTCGGTCGAGTGCTCCTGAGACATCGTCGGACGGCGTCTTCCATTAATTTGGAAAGCACTTCTTTCCCCTTTAGTGAGAGATGTGTGCCATCCCTCTGGTAGAGGTCGTCTCTACCAAAGAGTGAGGTGTAGGGGTCCACAAAGAACACCCCCTCGGCAGTACACAAATCAGCCAGGCGCTGATTTACTGCAATGTTCTTTGACAGAGCAGGAGCAGTCCCTAAAGGGCCTCTCCTTGGGAGCATGCCAACAACTACCCTTCTGCGGGTTTTTGACCCACAGTCGTCTACTGCACCGAGCACATCCGAGAGGACTCCTTCGGTCATGCCTACTCTACCATTTCTCAGGTAGATGTCATTACCACTCACCATGAGTGCAATGACAGCAGATCTGGACGTTTGGATCCTCTCAGCTTCCTTTCGGAGGTCAGCATTGCCACAACCTGGCAAACAATTCACCTTCACAGAAGTGTGAAGGCGATCTGCCATTAGGGGTTCCAGCCCTCGTGCCTGGGAATCACCTACAATGTGTATATCCACAGGCCTCTCCTTGGTAGGAGCACGAGATGCCTTGTGAGGAACCCGAGAGTGTTTTGAATTCCTGCCGGGCTCGTCACTTCCTCCAGGTTGCTTCTTCTTTGTCTTCTTTTCCTTCTTCATTTTCTTTTCCTTCTTATTTGATTCCTCACTTTCCTCTAATCCCTCCTCAATTGTCTTCTTGGGTTTTTCTTCCTTCTCCATATTCCCCTCCTCTTTTCCATCACACTTTTCTGCAGTCTCTTTTCCTTCTGCAATCTCTTCTCCCTCTTCATTGTTGCTGTTCTTCTTCTTGTTGTTCTTCTTCTTGTTGTTCTTTTTCTTGTTCTTCTTCTTCTTCTTCTTTACCGCCGTGGTGGAGCTCTCCGGTGAAGAAGCTCCTTGGACTGCCTTGTCTCTCACATGGCAGTCACACCTCTGCGAGTCCATTCGGAGAACTTCCTCCTTTAGGGAGTTGTTCTCCTTCGTGAGCAGTGAGATGTGCTTCATCAACCTCTCCTCGAGTTTGCAAAAGTCGCAGACACTCGAGGAGTCTAGGTCGCTCGCACTCCTCCCGCTGAAGTCCTCACACCAGCGGTACACCTTGCATGTAGTACATGTAAATTTTCTTGCTGATGGACCAGTCATCTCGCTCTAATTCAATTTCAGACCAATAATATAAAAGAAAGGGTAGTGTGATTTGGTCTCGCATAAGTCTCATCCGCCTACTTCCAGAAGGTTTTCGGTCGTTCGGCCAACAGAAACCTTATGAGCCAAGCACACCAACCCTAAGGTCTCCCCTGGGTCGGACGGCCCCAATCGTGCCGCAGCTCCCAACTGAGCAGCACAAGAGTCCTAAGTAAATGGGGCTCTGATTTTTCGACAGGGGTGCTTGAAGTGTAACCGTCGTCCTACTAATCCCTACTAATCCTCCATCCGCGGCCAAACTTAAAGCAAATAGTAAAACTAAATGTCCACGACTTAATCCGAGATCTTTTACTGGCCTGGCAGCCAGCGAGGCACGAAAGCTCTCTCACCAAAGAGCAGTCGAGCCTTTAGGCACCTAAGAACGGTCACAGGGAGCTGGTCAGGCTTATTAATCTAAGAGAATACCTACGGGGGTCCTGAGGCATCTCCATTACTCGTACCCCACACGCCTGAGATCCCTTCAATCTCAGCCCTTTCGAAACCTGTGAGCGTTAAAAGGCGTTGTTTTAGGAGGTTCCAAAGCCTCCCTTCTCACACGGCATAAGGTAGCTGGTGAGGTCCTTAACAATAAAAACTTATATCGAAAGTGATGAAGATTTTTTTTTTTTTTTTTTTTGTTAGGACAGTTGGAGAGCAGTTGTGAAACTTAATATTAACATGAAGATTTGACAACTCTTAGTCAGGATCCTAATAACGCTACCTTTCTGGCACGGGTAACCCAACTGGACTAAATGTCCCCCAGCATAGCTAGCAAAATTCAAACAGATCACACAAGCTCTCTCACCGACGGCAAGGTGGTTGTCTCGAGAGAAACAGACAGACACAGAGGCAGAGGGGGAGACACACACACACACACACACACACACACACACACACACACACACACACACACACACACACACACACAGAGAGAGAGAGAGAGAGAGAGAGAGAGAGAGAGAGAGAGAGAGAGAGAGAGAGAGAGAGACTGTGTATGTGTTTGTGAAAAATATATTGTGACTAAGATGAGATTCCATTAATGTTGCAGTGTCACCTCTCCTTCCTTCCCCTCTCTCCTTTCCCTTGTTGTCCTCTCTTCCCTGCTTTATTATACACTCTCTTTCCCTCCTTCTCTTCTCCTCTCCTCCCCTTCCCCTCTCGTTAATTTTACTGTTCTCTCTTGTCTCTCCTTTCTTATTTCCTTTCCTCTCCCTCCTTCTCTCCCCTTCCCCTCTCGTTAATTTTACTGTTCTCTCTTGTCTCTCCTTTCTTATTTCCTTTTCTCTCCCTCCTATTCTCCTCTCCTCTCCTTCACTGTCCTCTCTTCTCTTCGTATAATACCATACTACTTTTAAAATTAAATTGATCAATATTTCTTTTGTTACCCTTAAATATTATTGCTATTATTACGTTTTCTGTATTCCTATTATTAGAGAAAATGGAACTATATGTAAACAAACTTTTTCTTTCCCCTGTTGGGCCCGCCAGCACAGACATAAGGACCAAGTGAGCAAAGTTATTTTCCCCTGTAAAAAAAAAAAAAAAAAAAAAAAAAAAAAAAAAGACAGAGGTATTTCCCCTGCAAAAAAAAAAAATAAATAAAAAAAAAAAAAAAAAAAAATAAAAAAAAAAAAAAAAAAATAATAATAATAATAATAAGAGGTATTTTCCCCTGTAAAAAAAAAGAAAAAAAAAAGTCCGTCCCCTACTCCCGCGCCCCCTTAATTAATTAATACACTAATTAATTGTTCTTACCTTTAAGGGGGAAATTTTGTGTTGATAAAGATGGAGCAACTGAATCCTCCAAACTCTTCCAAGCAACAACAGAACACCATTATTATATTTGTTCATCTGGTCCTGTTGTTTCCTGGCATATATACTTTGGAGGAATCAAGGCGCTCCAATGAAACAAAAAAAAAAAAAAAAAAAAAAAAAAAAATTACCTTCTTTCAAACTTAGTGCCAGCCTTTTGTGCCACCCTCCATGACGTCTCTTCACTTCCCTCAGCCTCTTGGGTAGTGGTGATTGGGCAAGTTACAGGTGATCTACTGTATTTGGCCAGGACTCACGAATTGCAGTCTCGAGCTTGGATATGGTGCCGAATTCCTTTCCTATTTTTTGCGGTATTGTCAGGAGGAATCAGGAAAAGCCACCACCAAGTCTCATTCATACATACACGAAAAAAAAAAAAAAAAAAAAAAAAAAAAAAAAAAAACATACATACATACACGATCACAGGGGCCTTAAGGTTTGTTTGTTTGTTTGTTTGTTTGTATGCATTCCATGATAAACACTTTTTCAGATTTTCACCACAATAAAAAAAAAAAAAAAAAAAATGCACGCACGAAATCAGAGTAACAATGAATACAGTACTTATTGTGTATTGAAAGTAGGTGATAGTGTGAACAATAGTACTGCTGATAGTGATTGTGATTACTGGTTACTGCAACTTATCACTATTTCAATTTATCACTATTTCAATGTATCACTATTTCAATTTATCACTATTTCAATTTATTACTTTTTCAATTTATCACTTTTTCAATTTATTACTACGGTATTTCAATTTATCACTATTTCAATTTATCACTATTTCAATGTATCACTATTTCAATTTATCACTATTTCAATTTATTACTTTTTCAATTTATCACTTTTTCAATTTATTACTACGGTATTTCAATTTATCACTATTTCAATTTATCACTATTTCAATGTATCACTATTTCAATTGATCACTATTTCAATTTATCACTATTTCAACTTATTACTATTTCAATTTATTACTTTTTCAATTTATCACTATTTCAATTTATCACTTTTTCAATTTATCACTATTTCAATTTATTACTTTTTCAATTTATCACTTTCAATTTATCACTACGGTATTTCAATTTATCACTTTCAATTTATCACTATTTCAATTTATCACTTTCAATTTATCACTACGGTATTTCAATTTATCACTATTTCAATTTAATTCCTTGACTTCTACGGTATGTGAAATGTACACCCATGTGTGATAGTGGTGGACCAGGGTACAAGGAGTGTTGGAGAGCAACTGAACACAGTTTGAACAAGTAAATTTTCCAAACCATTCTCAACGTTGAGAGAGGTTTAGAAGACTCACTTTTTCGAACTCTGTTCAGTTGCTCTCCAACACTCCTTGGGCCCTGGTCAGCCATGGCTGTACAGTCACTCATAAAAGTAAAGACACCCCTGGCACGACACCTTTTAACTCGTGTGATATCGGTTATGGTAACATTGGTGTACCTGACGTCAGAGGTGGTGGTGTAGATGGTGTTTGGAGGAAGGCTGCTGGTTTGCTCGAAACATTATTTCAACTCATGCTTCGTCTCATCTACCCTTAGTTCAAAGTGAGTCGAACAGATCAACTTCATATCTCAAGCGCCAGCACTGACGTCACGTACACTGTTGCCAGAACCGATATCACACGTATAAGAAGGTGACTGTACTTACTTGTTTCTTTCCGAATGACTGAGGGAGAAATGCCTGAAATGGATCTCTACTGGTTCGAGGCCCAATATGAATCTTTACCAAGGCACGTTCGAACAGCGAGCGGTGTTTGTTAAGGGGGGGGAAGTGGGAAGCGAGAGAGGTTGACCCCCTCCCCTCCCCCCAGTAGAGGCTATAGTTGCCAGGTACCCACAGGAATTCTTTTTTAAGGCCTCCATAGACTATCATTTATTCATGTCTGTGCAAACTAGGTGACTGTGGATTCATTTAAATTTGCCACACACTAGTAAGAATACTGAGCAGTTACCACACATTATTATGCATCACTGAACAGGCGTGTGATTGACGAAAAGCTTGTTGGATATGGTTCAGTCATTTGTGCAAACCATCAATCACACACACACACACACACACACATACACACACTGTCCTTTAACACACAACTCAGTAAATCACTTAGTGTGTATGGTAATGAATAACACAAGCCTGGGAACACACACACACACACCACGGTTATACCTGTACAACCACCCAGTTTGGACAGGTATGATTGATAGTCTATGGAGGCCTTTAATAAGATTCATTTGTTCGGGGTTTACTTGCTTGAGATCGAAAAATATGTCCTAACATTTTGCGAGTGACTGTATTTCCTCTTCTTTCTTATTTCTCTTTCCTCTCTCACCACATATACAGTAATCATAAAAGTAAGTTGTTTTAGATTCATATGTTCGGGGTTTTACTTGCTTTAATTAAGATCGAAATATGTGTCCTAACTTTGTGTGAGTGACTGTTGTTTGTATCTCCTCTTCTGTGTCTCTTATCTATCTTCCCTCTCTCCCTCTCTCACTCACGAACCAGGCCGACTCGACGCGACACACGGCCGGCACCTTCCCTCCCTCCCTCAGACCCTCACTCATAACTCAGTCTGTGATCAACCATTGCTAAGCCCAGAAGACCTTGTGTGTGTGTGTGCTGTAGTGTCAGAATTCAGGAGATTATTATTATTATTATTATTATTATCTTGATTTCTTTGGTGTATGTGAATTGAAAAGGCTACTGATTCGTCGGAGCTATGTCAGAAAATTAAAACAGTCTACATTGACCTTAAAGGGAGATTATCTTGTTGGTGAATTGATGGAAGGTCTCTGATTCCTCCAAACTATACCACACAACAGCAGCAGATCTTCTATATTTAATACCACTGAGGGCGTCTGGCTGTTTCGTGGTATAATTTGGAAGAATCACAGACCTTCCAATTCACCAACAATATAATATCCACTTAATATACGATTTAGTAGTTGAGGATCTGTGTTGTTGAAGTGTTAAAAGAACTACATAGACTGCTAAACACACACGACAAATTTGAAGGAATCACAAACCTTCCAATTAGCCAACAAGATAGTCTCCCCTTAATTATTATACGATTTGGTTGGGGATCAGTGTTTTGTTAAAGTGTTTAGAGAACTACATAGACTGCAAACACTCCCTTATTCAACTTCAACTACAACAACAACAACAGCAACAACAATAACAATAACAACAACGACGACAACAACAACAAGACAAGTGATGTGTGTAGGACTTGGCAAGAACACTTTCACATAAAATTACACATGAACACAGAGACAACAACAACAACAACTCTAAAATTATGATACCATAGAGTGGTGTGTGTGTGGGTGAGTGTGTGCAAGTGTTTGTATGTGTGTGTAAGTGTGTGTGTGCCCGAGTTTGTGTGTGAGAGAGAGTGTGTGTCCGAGTGTGTATGTGTGTGTGTAAGTGTAAGTGTAAGTGTAAGTGTAAGTGTGTGTATGCCCGAGTTTGTGTGTGAGAGAGTGTGTGTGTCAGTGTGTGTGTGTGTGTCAGCGTGTGCGTGTATGTAAGTGTGTGTGTGCCCGAGTTTGTGTGTGTGTCAGTGTGTGTGTGTAGTGAAGGACGTGAAGATGTACCAAGTGACTCTGGAGCCGTTGATACTTCTCTACAGCACCTCCTACATCATTCAACTCAGCGTTCAGCAGGACTTCATTTTCTACAGACTCTGCACTCAGCACTACTCAGAACAGGTAGGAATTTATTATTATGTAAACAAACACCACCAGATATTGTCACACACATTTTTTTTATTATTATAACATCGACTATAAAAAGATATTGTCACATACATTATATATATATATTTTTTTTTTATATAACATAAACAATAAAAAAAACTGTCAACATGTTATTAAAAATTAGATATAACGTATTAAAAAAAAAATTATTGTCACACACATTTCTATTTTTTTTTTTTTTATTTATAACGTAGGCAATAAAAAAAAAACCTGTTACATATGATTGAAAAGGATATATAACGTATTAAAAAAACACCCATTATTGTCACACGTTTTTTTTTATAATATAGATAAAAAAACTCTGAATCACATTTGCTTAATATGGAGTTATAACCCATAAATAAAACATCAATTATTGTCACTCACTTATATATATATTTTTAACATACTGTATTATATTCCCCTACATTCATTTACATCCCTTATATCCCTACATTATCTTACATATCTCCATACATTACTCTGTGTTGTTGTAACTCACTAACTAACATTAACTAACATTAATTTGCATCCCTTATATACCCTCTACATTATCTTACATGTCTCGTTACATTTTCTGTGCTGTTGTATCATCCCTCACTAACCAACACACTGCCAACATCCCTGTGCCAAATGCCAAAGAAATATAAATAGCACGACGCAGTACAGGTTAGAATTAATGTGGAGGTTAGGAAAATAACTAGCTTGGGTTGAATGACCCTGAAACGTGAGGGAAAAGGAGATGGAGATGGAGATGAAGGAACATGAAGGAAATAGAAGGAAATGAGAGAGAGCAAACACGAAGGAAATGGAAGGAAAGGAGGGACAGTAAACACCAAGGAAATAGAAGGAAAGGAGGGACAGTAAACACGAAGGAAATAGAAGGAAAGGAGAGACAGTAAACACCAAGGAAATAGAAGGAAAGGAGGGACAGTAAGCACGAAGGAAATAGAAGGAAAGGAGAGACAGTAAACACCAAGGAAATAGAAGGAAAGGAGGGACAATAAACGCCAAGGAAATAGAAGGAAAGGAGGGACAGTAAACACCAAGGAAATAGAAGGCAAGGAAGGACAGTAAACACGAAGGAATTAGAAGGAAAGGAGGGACAGTAAACACGAAGTTATTAGAAGGAAAGGAGGGACAGTAAGCACGAAGGAAATTGAAGGAAAGGAGAGACAATAAACACAAAGGAAACAGCGTGTTTCGTGGCATAGTCAGGAGGAATCAGAAGCCTCCAATTTTCATACACGATCACAGGGTCCTTAATCAAACCACCACCACCACCACCACAGACATCAAACACCTTTTTCATCAGATTGTACCCAAAGTTCAAACCTACATACGTATACAGTACTTTAATAATTATGTAACTCAGGCTGTCGTCACTAGATAGCAGAAGAATCGTAAACCTTTGCCCTTTGAGGTAGATATGAAGTGTAATTGACAAACCCACATCTCGTAACTGATAAGAGGTACTATGATCGTAAAGATAAAGATGATGATAATAATAACAACAAATATAATGGAGTTGTTGTTTTTATTGGATAGATATGAAGTGGAATTGAGAAATCTACATCTTGATACTGATAAACTACATCTCGTTACTGATAAAAGGTGCTACGGTCGAAAAGATGATGATGATGATGATGATAATAATAATAATAATAATAATAATAATAAAAACAAAAAATAAAATGGAGTAGTTATCATTGGATAGATATGAAGTGTAATTGACAAACACACATCTCGTTACTGATAATAATGATAATAACAATAATAAATAAATGGAGTAATGGAGATGTTTTTTGTTTTGTTTTTTATTGTACAGGTATGCACGGTGAACTGGCAGACAGGTGTAGAGGAGGAGGTGAGATGGGTACAGAAAGAAGCAGTCCAGTATGTGATGATAATGAGTGCTATCACCAGTCTTATTGCCACTTTCACCGCTCAGTTCCTCGGTGCAGCTCTCGACAGGTGAGTGAGTGAGTCAGTCATTCAGTAAGTACAGTCAGTCATAAAAATTAAGACCCGCCCAGGCCAGTCACCTTCTTATACGTGTATATCGGTTCTGGCAACAGTGTACGTGACGTCAGTGATGGCGCTTGAGAGATGAAGTTGATCTGCTCGACTCACTTGGAACTAACGGTAGATGAGACGAAGCATGAGTTGGGATAATGTTTCGAGCAAACCAACCTTCCTCCAAACACCACCCACACCACCATCTCTGACGTTAGATACAATGTTACCAGAAACGATATCACACGAGTTAAAAGGTGTCTTGCCTGGGGGGATCTTTACTTTTATGAGTGACTGTACACTCGTGATACATAATTTCTGACCAGAGTGTGAGGAGCAGAAAGCTTCGAATCGCCTGGTATTGTTCATTTCCCCACCCAGTACACCTATAGAGGCTGAGTTCGAATGCAGGGTATGTGTGTGTGTGTGTGTGTGTGTGTGTGTGTGTGTGTGTGTGTGTGTGGTGCCTGCCGTTCGTCTCTGGTCAGAAACTACTTATCACGAGTGTACAGTTGGACACATGAATGGGTGGTACAGCCCAGGTGAAAGATGGTCAATTTCTCCCAATATCAAGTTCCTTAGTGCCAAATAGGAGACATCAGGGGCAGAAGTCAGTATTGAGGATGGTAATAAAAAGCAAGTACCTGATAATAGACACTGGTTGGGTTAGGTTAGGTTAGGTTAGGTTAGGTTAGGTTAGGTTAGGTTAGGTTAGGTTAGGTTAGGTTAGGTTGGTAATTAAGAGGGGCAGAAGTCAGTATTGAGGATGGTAATAAAAAGCAAGTACCTGATAATAGACCCTGGTTACTCAAATGGGACAAGTATCTTTCACCTGGGCTGTACCACCCATACATGTGTCCAACTGTACACTCGTGATAAGTAGTTTCTGACCAGAGACGAACGGCAGGCACCACACACACACACACACACACACACACATACCCTACATTCGAACTCAGCCTCTATAGGTGTACTGGGTGGGGAAATGAACAATACCAGGCGATTCGAAGCTTTCTGCTCCTCACACTCTGGTCAGAAATTATGTATTACGAGTGTACATTTTACCACACACTCAGGCCTATCGTAAGTTTAAGGACCCTGTGATTATGTTTGAAATAATAATAATATAATAATAATAATATTATTATTATTATGATTATTATTGTTATTGTTATTGTTATTGTTATTATTGTTATTGTTATTATTGTTATTATTATTATTATTATTATTATTATTATTATTATTATTATTATTATTATTATTATTATTATTATTATTATTTATTATCTTTTTATTATTATTATTATTTATTATCTTTTTATTAATAGGAGTATAAGATAATCACATGCCCACCACAATAATTTACACTGCAGTAAGAAGAATCAAGGATAACATAATATTATTAGGTAATGCTGCTTAAGTGTGTGTGTGTGTGGTTGTTGTTGTTGTTGTTGTTGTTGTAGGTACTCGCAGAAAACGGTACTGTTGAATTTACTGTTGTAGTTGTTGAGTTTACCTTTATATTATTTTTTTTGTTATTGTTGAGTTTACTGTTGTATTATTATTATTATTATTATTATTATTATTGTTGTTGTTGAGTTTACTGTTGTATTATTGTTGTTGTTGAGTTTACCGTTGTATTATCATTATTATTATTATTATTATTGTTGTTGTTTTAGGTACTCTCAGAAGACGGTGATGGTGATGCCTTTCCTTGGAGCTGTGGGTCTACATGTGGTGTGTGGTGTGGTGGCGGCTGTACCCTTCCTTCCTCTCTCATTCCTGTATTTGGGGGCAACTTTAGCGGGCCTCAGTGGGGGGTATGCTGTCTTTAAGGTATGGTTATTATTATGTGTAGTTAATTAGGGGGGTGCGGGAGTTGGGGGGCAGGCTTGGGGGTGTGTGGGAATAGGGGGACAGGCTTGGGTGTGTGTGGGAATAGGGGGACAGGCTTGGGGGTGTGTGGGAATAGGGGGACAGGCTTGGAGGGGACTGAGGGTGTGTGGGAGTAGGGGGACAGGCTTGGGGGGGACTGGGGGTGTGTTGGAGTAGGGGGACAGGCTTGGGGGAGGGGGACTGGGGGTGTGTGGGAATTGGGGGACAGGCTTGGGGTGGGTAGAAACATACACACACACACACACACACATATACATACAAATATAAACATAAACACACATACACGTACACACACACATACACACACACACACACACACACACACATACAAACATAAACACACACACACATGCATACACATACAAACACAAACACACACACACACATACACGTACACACACACACGCACACACACACACACGCACACACACACACATACACATACAAACATAAACACACACACACATACACATACAAACATAAAAACACACACACATACACATACACATATTTAACTCGATACGCAAATTTTCTGACGAGACTCAAGTGAAATGTGTGTGTGGATGAGAGAAAGTAGGTTATTAAGATGTACTAACGTGTTGATATTAAGTACAACCTGCCCACTGAAAGTTTATTAGGCCTATGTTTCTGGGTCAGGATTGGAGTTCAGTGTACTTTAGTTAGTGCAAATACACACACACATACATACATACATATATACATACATATATACATACATATATACATACATATATACATACATATATACATACACATACATACACATATACACACAGGCACAGACACACACACACATATATACACAGACACACATACACATATACACACACACACACACACATAAATATATATATATATATATCTGTTTCTCTCTGCTCTTCCTTTCTTTATATCCTTCGTAATTGCTTGCTTTTTGTCCCACCTCTATATCACCTTATCCCTGTCCTTCCTTTCCTTCATGTTTGCTTGCTGTCCCACCTTTCTATCACCTTATCCCTATCCTTCCTTTCCTTCTATTTCTTTCGTGTTTGTTTGCTATCCCACCTCTGCATCACCTTATCCCTGTCCTTCCTTTCCTTCGTGTTTGTTTGCTGTTCCACCTCTGCATCACCACCTTCTCATCCTACAGTGTTTTATTTCATCACTAATTCAACTTCTCCTTCTCCTCCTCCTCCTTTACTATACATTCTCTCACCCTTGTCCTATACACGAGATAGCTTCGTAAAATTAGACAACCACACAAGGACCAACCACCACTTTATCTGTCATTGCTGTTATTGTTTGTAAGATCCTTTTTTGTATTTTATTGTACACTCGTGATACATAATTTCTGACCAGAGTGTGAGGAGCAGAAAGCTTCGAATCGCCTGGTATTGTTCATTTCCCCACCCAGTACACCTATAGAGGCTGAGTTAGAATGCAGGGTATGTGTGTATGTATATGTGTGTGTGTATGTATATGTGTGTGTGTATGTATATGTGTGTGTGTGTGTGTGTGTGTGTGTGTGTGTGTGTATGTATGTATGTATGTATGTATGTATGTATGTATGTATGTATGTATGTGTGTGTATGTGTGTGTGTGTGTGTGTGTGTGTGGTACCTGCCGTTCGTCTCTGGTCAGAAATTACCTATCACGAGTGTACCCCCTTTCAGTCGTCAATAAGTAGCTACGCCGTGAGGTCTGTAGAGGAGAGTGGACGCACATCAAGGCTTGGTGTGATGGAGGGTATGTTGCTTCTTGGGTCTGCTCTGGGTCCACTTCTCTTACAGCTGTGTCTCGCCTTGGTCACAGATATTTCACACCAGTACCTCTTCCTTGGTGAGTAGGAGTTATAATTAATAGTAAGTTGTATTGCATAGGCTATTTATTTATTTATTCATTTATTGGTAAAGTCACTGAATGTTGTGATGTCATTGTATTATCCAAAATATAATTACTTTTGTACATACATTGATCTCCATGTGTGTGTGTGTGTGTGTGTGTGTGTGTGTGTGTGGGTGTGTGTGTGTTTTATATACTTTTTTCCAGGTATCGAGTTGCACATAAATTGATCTGCATGAGTGTGTGATTTTTATTTTATTTATTCCATTGTATTTATTTTTTCCACAGGTAGCGAGTGTGTGATAGTGTTAGCCACTCTGTACCTTATACTCTTACTGCCAGACTTACCAGCTCCCGTCCGTATGCCCACTAAAGACACACACACACATACCTTCTCTCATACCGCTACATCGACGACCACCTCTCATGCCGCTACATCAACGACGACCTCCTCCCCCTGCTGTATTTGTTCGTGTTCCTGGTTGAGGGAGACGGTCAGAGAATTCACCAGTGCCCTCTCCGTCACCTTCCGTAAACGCTCTGGAGGGAGACGAACTGCAATTCTTCTCCTTCTCCTTGCAGACTTCTTCATTGCGATTGTTTATGCAGGTGGGTTACTGTAATTTAGTACATATAGTTTTGTTACTATTTATTGGCCACAAGAATTCGTA